>JABUQX010134169.1:0-5000 GCA_015478945.1 Trachelipus rathkii | reverse complement strand
TTTTCCCAAGGATGCCAACTTGAAAAATTATATTAAAAAAAAAAGGCAAATATTTATGAAAATTCATCTAAGAACTTCACCATTTTACATAATTTTTGAACAATTATATTTACAAAATTTTAAAGATTTCTTAATATAAGTAATATTTTTTAGTTTAAATGTAATTTAGTCATTATTTAATAGCTGAATGAAGTGGACAGTCACGTCCACGAAACGTCCTATAAATAAATTTTATAAACTTAGTATATGTGGGGTTTTTCCTTCTATATATATGTATAATGTTATAATTATACATTGATATGCATATAGATATAATATATATATAATATAATATATATATATATATATATATAGATATATACATATAATATATAATATCTGTATATATATAATATATATTAAAAGATATACTATATAATATGTATACTACTTATATATATATATATATATATATATATATATATATATATATATATATATATATATATATATATATATATATATATATATATAATATATATATTATATATATATATATATATATATATATATATATATAATATATATATATATATATATATATTATATATATATATATAGATTATATTTTCCTTGGTTGGTTTATTATATATATATATATATATATATATATAATCTATAATCTATAACAACTCCCAGGAAGAGCTTTCGCCCTGTCAGTAGGTCCAGCGTTTCCTTCTTCTGGCCCGAAACTTTTAACCCCAGAACACTCCAGAAAGCCATTTCTCGGCGGAATGGTTTGGACGCCAGTCCTCAAGTTAAGCACTCTCAGGTAGGGTTTTCGCCCTTTCAGTAGAACTAGCATCTTCTCCCATTAGGCCTCAACACTGGTTCTCCTAGAGCTCTCCAGAGGATCTTGTTTCTACACTGAAAAAATTATTTATTCTGCAACCAAAAAGTGATTGTAGCAAAGGAAAGGACCGGGTTGCTAGCCCTTTCGCCCTATAACCATGCGAAGAAGATCTTCATATGTCCTGACCGCCGTCGAAAAACTTCCAAACATCTTCTTCCCTTGATTACTCAGAAAACATCCTATAACCACCAAATATCACCTAGAAGTAGATTGATTCAATTATTTGTAGGCTAAAATTTCGCTGTTATTCATAATAATAATTTAAAAGAACAATTTCCAAATTTTTCTTCCTTTACAGATTATTTTAATGAAAATCTTATTAAAAGGCCCGGATAAAAAAAATTTGTAGCTCCTCTTCTTAAGTTTTTAAATGTTAATTTTGAATTAATTTATAATTTTGATTTTAATTTCGAAATATTTGATCCAATAAAATATTTTTAAATATGTTATTCAGTTTCATAAAATTTCTTCTCCACTTCTAAATAATAAAATAGCTTGAATTCATGCTCTCCTAGAGTTTTTATCCTCTTCAATCTCTTTCCAACCCTTCTCTTGTTCTTCTCATTTCATCTTTCCCAGCTGTTTTCAATGCGTCCAACTTCCACGACAGTCAGATCATATATATATATATATATATATTATAAATATTTATATATAAATTTGTAAAATTAATATATGTGTCATATATTTTATATATATATATATTTATATATATATATATATATATATATATAATATATATATATATATATATATATATATATATTATAATATATATATATTATATATTAATATATATATATATATATAGATAATATATTTATATATATAAATATATATACATATATAATATAATATATATAATATATATATATATATATAATATATATATAATATATATATATATATATATATCATATATAATAGAATATATATATAATTATATATATATTATATATATATATATATATATATATATATATTATATATATATATATATATAATATATATATATATATAAGGGGAATCTGCATAGAATAATGAATAGGGATGGTGCTTTTGTAACTGATGAAATGAATGGACTAGAAGTGTGGGGGAAACACTTCGAAAATCTGGCATAACATTGGCTGTAATGAAGAGGTGATAGTGAATGTGTGTTTGTTTGATGGTGAAAGAATTATTAGATATTTTGGGGATGATGTCATTAGTAAGGAGGAGGTAATGGGCAGAGCGAGAATGTTGGAGAATGGTAAATCTGCAGGTATAGATGAAATTATCTGTGAAATGATCAAGAACGGAGGCGAGTTGTTGATTGATTGGATTTGGAACTTGTGTAGCAAAGCATTTATGGAGGGTATAGTTCCGAAAGATTGGAGGAGAGCAGTAATAGTACCCTTACATAAGAGTAGGGGAGATAAGGGTAACTGTAGAAATTATAGGGAATTAGTTTATTAAGTGTAGGAGGGAAGATATATACTGGTATTTTGGTCGAAAGAATACGTCGAGTGACTGAAGGACTGATTGTGAAGAACAAGGTGCGCTTAAAAGTGGTAGAGGATGTGTGGATCAAACCTTTACATTGAAACAAATGATTGAGGAAATGAGGGAAAAGAAGAATAAATTGTATTTAGGTCATTTGGATTTGCAAACAGTCGTATGATATGATTAATAGAGAAGAGCTATGGCAGGTGTTATTGATATATGGTGTTGGTGGTAAGCTTCTGAATGAAATCGAAATTATGTATGATGATAGTGAAGCGTGTGTTAGAATAAATGGAGTTGAAAGTGATTGTTTTAATATTAATAGCGGTAAGGCGGGGATGTGCTATGTCTTCTTGATTTTTCAATTTGTGTATGGATGGGGTTATGAAAGAATTAGTAGTGGGGGTGGTAGGGAATGGAAGAGAGTGGAGGGTGCCCTACCTATATTATATATGGATGATTTGGTTTTTGTGTGGCGAATTGAGGAGTTTGAGAGACTTGGTAGAGAGATTTGGCAGAGTGTGTAAAAGGACATGTTTGAAGGTAAACGTAGATAAAAGTAAGGTTATATTTGTGAGCTAGGACATTCCTCAGTGTGAAGTTATGTTAGATGGTGAGCAGCTGGAACAAGTGTCTGAGTTAAATATTTAGTATACATGTTGGATGAAAAAGGAAAGGATGATGAAGAGTGTAGCAGGAAGATTGAATGCGCAGGAAGGTTGGCTGGTGAAATTAAAGTGGTTGGTGGTGTAAAAGGACAAGTCATGGAGTAGCTAGGTTTTAATGAAAGGATGTTTTAATAATTAATGATAATGTTTGAACATTTAATATACCACAACCAATAAAATTACCTAAGATACCGTAATTGATGTCATATTAGTCAAAAGCAAAAAGTAACGAAGTAACGGAGTAATGGCCCTTCGTTCACTTTTCCTTTCAAAGTAACGAATAACGATAACGGAACTTACTTTTTTGAGAACGATGTTCACCTATATATATATTATATATATATATATATATATATATATATATTATATATATATATATATATATATATATATATATATATATATATATATATATAATATATATATATTTTATAATATATATAATAATATATATATATATATTATATATACTATATAAATCTCTGAATTTTCACAGTGTGCCTTTACTCATTTTTTTAAATAAAGTAACTATATACATATACTATTTTTTTTTCCAAAATCTCTGTATTTACCTGGTTTACTATAAACAGACTGTGGGTGGGACAGCTCCTTGGCGGAGTATCCAGCGCAAACCTGCCTAGTTTCTAGGTAACAACTACTTAGCTATTGGTACTTAACCTACTAGCTTCCTATAACCTTTGATTATGATGGCGACAATGTTCGAAGTTTAAATTACATAAATTTAAATATATTACTTAATTACTTTTTAAGATAGTCCTGTTATGTCATTACTATCAATAACTTGTAACAACAGCAATGCCATTTACCTATGCAAGTTTCACCAATTAGGAAATGACATTCATACATCAGTGGGGATTGGACAATGTCTGTTACCACATTATATGTCTAATTTTAAAAATTTTAAAAAGCCCCCCCCCCAAAAAAAAAAAAAAAAAAGAAACAAAAACATGAAAACCCACTGCATCATTACCGTAGAATTTTGGTTCCGGATACTTTTCGGGTGGTGGGCTTCTTGTATCATGGCTATGTGACTGTTGTGTTGCTTTAAGAAAGGTTCCATTTCTTTGGTTTTGTTGTGTAGTCCGTTTATGTTGCATTGTAATATTTTTATTTTGTGGGTTTGTTTGTGTGTTGTGTGCGTTGTAGAGGTTATTGTTGGTGGAGTGCAGACTTGCCAACTCCAATTGTGTTTTGAAAGGGGTAACGTGGTGAAAGGAGAACAGAGTTTGTGTATCTATTTTTAACATCTAATACAGTTTATGGAGTTTCTTCTTACTATCTTGTTGCATATTGGATATTTCTAGGTTCCAGTTCCCGGATGTTTCTATGCTTCAGGTTTTAGAAAAAAGGCTGAGGCATAAGCCGGGAAAGTATTCCTCATAATGAGAAAAAGGAGAAATAAAGTAATTGAGTTAAATAGTCCCGTATATGATCTCGGATTTCTCCGGGGCGACGGCTGCGCAAGCAACGGCTGCGCACAACCGCTGCACCGGTATCCACACAATTTCTTGGGGGGGGGGGGGGGGAGAGAATTTTGGCTGTGACTTCGGGCAAGTCTCTCCCAATACAGCTGTATATAATATATATATAATATAATATATATATATATATATATATATATATATATATATAATATATATAATATATATATATATATAAATATATATAATATATATATATATATAATATATATTATATATAATATATATATATATATATATATAATATAATATATATATATATATATATATAATTTTGTATAAGTATGCGGACTGCAACGTCCGCTACATGGGCCAAACCAGTCCTCCAACTTTACTTTCAGGGATCTCGAAAAACCACCGGGAGTTTCTTATAGAACTGGTTTACCTATCACATCCCAGAATACACTCCATACGCAATCATGCCTTTCAAAATAATACCCTATTGCACACAAATTT
>JABUQX010134168.1:5000-34348 GCA_015478945.1 Trachelipus rathkii | reverse complement strand
GTTAGATGTTAGGATAAGTAATTACAATGTAGATCAGAGTGATATAGAGTACGTAGATTAATGATGATTGAGTGTTATATAATAATACGAATAAGAGTTAATCTAATAATAGATAATAATAATGAGGTAATGATAATAATGATATGATAATAATGAATATAGATGATAAAATAATAATCAATAATAATGAAATGGAACTAACAAGTTGATGCCTGGGTAACAAGCTTGAGGGCTTCACTCCCAATGAGAAATAATTTAATGAATATTACATAATATTAATAATTGTAATATAATTATTGAGATGAATCAAAGCTTTAAGTACATAATAATAATAATGAATTATATAATGACATGGAATCCGAGCAAGCTGTCAACTGATTTAAACTTTAACCTGATATAGATGCAATGATGACCAGAATAAATATTAATCAATAAAATATCTAGATACTGATGTGTAGTAATTTACTAATTAATCAAAGAAGGTGATAATACTACGAACTACTAGTGACTGACTACGAGCCAGCTACTACTTACTACTACATTAATGAAGTAATGAGATGAAATTAGATAATGTATAATAGTAATATAATAGATAATAGATAATAATTAAGATTAATAATAATCTTTTTAATAATATTAGACAATGAATAATGACGGAAATAATATGAATTGAGATGAATTGAATAATAAATATAATTAATACAAGATAGGAAACATTCTAGTGAGCAATAAATGAGACAACTCTATGAAAGCAAGGAATTAACATCATTGACTTTGGTAGTGTTCTTTCATTTGATATATATCGCTAGATTATTTAATGATAATGAGAGTGATATGAATAAGAATGAATACGACAATGGAGACAGTAATAACCGCAAGACCATAATATAAGTGTGAAGAGTAATACAAGAGAGGAAATATAGAGTATGTAAATAATAAAATAATGGACAGATAATAGATAATAGTAAAATTAATGAGAGTTAAAATAGTATGATGTATAATAATTAAAATAATGTAGCTTGAAATGTTTAATGAATGAAATGTAATAATAATGGGAATAATGTAAATATGAATTAATGTAATATAATGTAATAATAGGAGTTAATGGAGGTATTGTAATAATAGTAATAATAATAATAATAATAATTTGAATGAGTAATAATATAATAATAATAAAAATTTAAAGAAAATTTCAATAGATTATAAACACTTGTATCAGAGTGAAGTAAGTGAAGTGATGAGAGTGTAAGTAGATAGGATGAGGATTGGGAACTCTAAATAATAATAATGAATAATAAAATTAATTTAATAATAATTAATATAGATAGATATATTATATAATATGATAAGTATATAATAATAAATAAGACATGGATTAATAATAATAATACATAATTAATACATTAATAATAATTAATAATAATAATAATTAATTGATAAGAATAATGAAAATATAATAAAATAAATTAAGATAATAATAATTGAATAATAGGAATAATAATAAATGAATTATGAGAGTAGATCAATGAGAATGAGATAATAGGGGTATATATTGATAATATAATGAATATAATGAATATAACTAAATACCGAATTCATAGTTGATGAATTAATAATAATAATTAATGAAAGAAGAATGGTAATAATAATTGTGATAATAATGATAATAATACATGATATAATATAGGAATAGATTGAATGAATAATAATAATAATGAGATAATAATTAATAATAAGTAATAATGATATAATGAATTGAATATAATAGTTCAAAATATAAATAATAGATTAATGATAGTAATACGATAGAATAAGAATAGTCATTGAGTAATAAGTGAGATCAAGTGAAGTAATAATTGAATAATAAATAGATAGATGGAATATATAAATATAAAGTAATAAATAATACCAACAATAATCATAGTAATAACAATAAACCAAGGATACATTAACCGACTAGATAGATGGGTAATAGATTAGTAGACAAAGATGAAGAAATTGAGAGACAGATATAATAATAAAGTGAATAATTAATAATGAAAAATGAATTAAGTAAGAATAATAATAATAATTTAATATAATGAATATATGTAATTTATATAATAATCAATAATAGATATGGGGATGAATAAGTAATAAATATAGATATAAAAACAGCAGAATATATAAGCATATTGAACAACAAGGGATTTTCCTGAATGAATAATAATATAATAATAATGAATAATAATGTGAATGAATTAATATTAATAATCAATAATAATAATGAATAATAATATATGGGAATGAATAATAATAATAATAATAAAATAATAATAATAATCTAATAATTAATGAATAAATAATTAATTAATGAATAATAATAAATGAATGATAAGGATTAAAAATCATAATAATGAGAAAATAAGAGAGAATAATAATGAAAATATATATAATAATAGTAATTAAGTGAACCCATCTACGAAAAAATGATTAATTATCAAGCATTTGCAGTAGTAATAATTAATAGTGAATAATAATAAATATAAATAATAATAAATGAATAGTATAATAATGAAATAATAATAATGAATAAATAATAGATAATAATAATAGTATGTGATAGATGAATAATAATTAGATAATTAGATAATAAATAGATAATTAATGAAAAAAGAAGGGATTAATATATAGTCAAATAATTAATGAATAACAATAATTAATAAATTAAAATGAGTGAATAATAATAATAATAAGATAATTAATCAATCAAAATAATAATATCATAATATGCATAAGAATAAAGCAAAGGGATGAATGTATATATAATAGGTGAATATGAATAATGTAATATTAATAATAATATAGATAATAATAATATGCAAAAGAGATAATAATACATAATAAAATAATCAATAAAATAATAATAAAATGAATAAGAATAGGAATTGAAGTAAAGTAATAATAATGATAAATAAGTAAGTAGATAGTAATCAACAAGAACAGTTAATTAAACACTTAGTTCAAGAGATATTTGAGTGGTATGACAAAGAAATGAAATAATATATTAGAATAATGAGATATAGAATGTTAATGGAATTAAATAGAATGAGATAATAATAGAGTAATAATAATAAGTGTTCCAAGAATTAAATTAATTATAATGAATAATAATAATTTTTATAAAAGAATCATAATTAAATAACAATTTAATCATAATAATAAAAAATAGTTTAATATTTATATAGTTATGAATTAATGAGACAAAATTAAGTAATGAATGAAATAAATAAAATAGAAATGAATAATATAAGATAATAATAAAATTGAATAATATTAAAATATAATAATTAATATATTATATATAATGAGTACTATATATATAATAATGTAATAATAATTAATATAAATAATTAAAGAAGTAAATTAGATCAGATTTAATTAGATAAAATTCGGTACGATAATAATAAAATTATGATTATATTTATAAAATGAATAAGCCACATTTATAATAATGAATAAGGATAATTATAATAATGGAAAAATAGAGCAAAATTAGAAAACTTTCGATTAATAATAATAATAATTAATATGAATGTTAAGTAGACAATAATAATAGATTCAATACAATAATTGAAGTAATTAATGAATCAATGAATAAATAATATATAATAATAGATGAATAGTTAACGAAAGATAATAAATAATAATAATAATAATATATAATAATATAGTATAATTAATAATCATAATACGGAAATGTAGGAGATATATAGTAATAATAATGAATCATAGTAATAATAATAATATATAAGAATAATATAATGAATTAATGAATAATATAATGATAATAATAAATACATTAGAGAATAATAATAATAGATAGATAAATAATAATAATAGATTATATTAAAATAATAATGATCTATTTAAATAGACGAGTAATTAATAATAATAATAAAGAATAATATAAAATAATAATAAAATAATAAATAATAGATAAATAATTTCATAATAATAATTAGCATAATAATCAGAAATATTAATAATATTTTAAGTAATTAATAATAATTAATTGAATACATAATATAATAATAATAAATATAATATTGGATATAATATAATGATAAATATAAGATAGATAATTAAAATTAATAGATATTAATAATATGTTGAATAATAATATATATAATTAATTGAATAATATAATCAATAATATAAAAAAAGATAAGTAATATTAGATAATAGATAATTGAAATAATAGATGTAATTAGTAAGGAATGAATAATAATAATGAAATAATAATAATCAAATAATAATATAAATAATAATAATAATTAATCAAAGAATAAATAGAATTGGAAATATTAATATTAAGAAGGAAGAAAAAAAAAAAAAAAAAAAAAAAGAAATAAAAAAAAAAAAGAAGAAAAAAAAATTGTTATAGAAAAGCGTCATTTTAATAACACGAATCCATTTATGAAATATCAATTGAAACTATTATAATAATATTAATATAATAGATAAGAATAATAATAATTATAATAAATCAATAATAGATAATAATGAATGTAAAAAAAAAACAATGAGAAAATCAATAATACTAATAATAATAAAATTATAAGTAAAATAATAATAAGTGATAATATAAATAATGGAGTAGATAATAATACTGAAGAATAGTAATACGGAATTAACGAGTAATAACCACTCAATAGATCGGGTGACAATCCTAGTTGTATGAGAAGTCATATTGCCTTACTAAAAAATCAAAATTTATTTAATAATGAATTAATATAATAATATTTTAATTGATACATTAATTAATAATGCTATAATAATAATTGTAATTAATAAATATAATGCAGATTAGTAATAAAAAAGTAGAAACGAATAATTGAGACGAGCAGTAATCATAGGTAAATCAGAGTAGGAAATTAATTGAATCAGTTAATAATATTATTAATTAATAATGAATATTGAATAATATTAAAATAAATGATGTAATAATTAAGAGATAATAATATATGAATACATAATATGAATAATTAATAATGAATAATAAAGACAATAATGATAGAATATGTTGGAAATAATATAAGGAGATTATAAGATATAATAATAATAATAAATAATAATAATAATAATAATAATAATGAATTAATAATAATGGAATATTAATAATAACATAATCGTAATAATTGAATAAGTCGCATAGATTGGTATAGACAGATAGAACTCGGCGTGAGGTACTGTATTATATATTGGTGTGAAGATATAAGATTATTATTTTCTGAACAGAAGGATTTTAGTGAGTTTTCCGGTTTGAAATGAAAATGAAATGTAATTACTGAAAAAAAGTTATCAAATTAATTAAAAAAAAATTCATAAAAAAAAAGGTTAAAAAAAAAAGGTTAAATATTTTAAATTACAGTTCTTTTTAAATATTATATGAAGATTTTGATTAAGTCGAATAAATTAGTAATAAACTATTACTGTATACAATAAAACACAATAAATAAATTCTTTGTCAACTCCTCCTTCTCCTCAACCCCCAAATTCAGAAAGTTCTCATTCCCCCTTGAGAAATGAGTCGAAGTTCGGGTGTTGGAATGGAACTTTTGGGTTTAAGTATATCTGACCCCATGGAGAACATTCAAGAGTTTGGGATGTATATGTTATACTTGAGAAGCAGATCCACCGAGGCATCCAGGTATACAATGCGAGAAACTATTTTGCCACCACATTCTTAGAGAGAAAGAAGGACTTATTTTTAGCAAACAAACAGACCATTTTTCCCCAGTTTAAAAGGTTCCCCCACACCCGTGGTTCCCCAGCTTAAAGGAGGGGCTGGTGACAATGACTTTTTCATATGAAGTTTTCAATTCCTAGGACCTAGAGAAAGTTAGATATAGAATTACTAAATAGTTAAATACTAAATAATAAAATTTACTCAATAGTAAGGGCTGTTTTAACTGTCAAGTACTAACAAGGCACGTTTACTAGCAACGTGCAAACAATTGATAGAGTTGTGGGACGACAAATATGGGTTAGCCAAGTCACGTAGTCGGGAGTAAATTAATGCGCTGACTCGGTCCTGACTGTCAATCACTCGTGACGCACACAGACTCGGATGACAAATATGAACACATGTATACCTAGCATGATGATGTGAGTTCCGTCTTTAGCAATTAGTTATTGATATAATTTTAGGTGTACGAAGTAATCTTAGTTATAATATATATATAATATATATATAATATATATATATATATAGATATTTAATATACTATATATATTATATTATAGATATAATAATAATTATATATAATATTAATATATATTATATATATATATATATAATATTAATTATAGTAAATATAATATATATATATATTTATATATTAATATATAAGATTAATATATATATATTATATATATATATATATATTATATAATATATATATTATATATATACTATATATTATATATGTATATATATTTATAATATATATATATATATATATATATTATTATATTATATATATATTACTATAATATATTATATTAATAATATATACTATATAATATATATATACAATATTATATATATATATATATGTTATATATATATATTATATATATATATATCAATATAATATAATATATATATATTAATAATATATATATTATATATTAATATATATTATTATATATATATTAATATTATATATAGTAGATATATATATATCATATATATATATATAATATATATATATATATATATTATATTATATATATATAATATATATATATATATATTATATATATATATATATATATATATATATATTATATATATAGGATCCTGTTATGTTTTACGCTCCGTCAGTTTTATTTTTTTTTTTCGCTTTTGTTAGCACTATTTCATGTTATCTTACTTGACATTTAATTTTAATGTGAACGGACATGCTGATTCAAAAGTTCGAAAATATTTTAAATAATTTTTAAAAATCACATCTTAATTAAATATTTTTTCAAAATTGAAATATTTGTTGGAGAATGTACGGTATATAATTCGAAAAGACGAACATTACAGAAAAAACCAATTACATGATTGGGAATCAGCGCATAAAGCTTATAACAAAAACAAATGATAGAAGAAAGACAAACAAAAATTTAAATAAAAAATCCCTTAATTGCACTAGCCTTAGAGAAATAATAGATGTAACTTACGTTCTGAAGCCGACGGGGGACAAAGGGGGGGACGAAGTCTCCCCCCCTTCGTCCACCGAAGGGCCGAGAGACCGCGGACTCCGCCATTTTTGCCGTTACCCTTGGTATTCCTTTGTTTAAAAAAAACACCCCAAAAAAACAAAATTACCAATATTAAACTAAATACAAATTATTAATTAAAATTACTTTAAGTTAAAAAATAATTAAATTATTCGAACACGAAAAGCATGACAAAATGCGTAACACACGCTAGTCATAGTGTCAAAGGACTCTAAAAAGATATGGAAAAAAAATAAATTTCAATTGAAAAGAAAAGTCGCACGTAAAAACATACAGGTCCTATATATATATAATTTTTTCTATTATATATATTAATTTTATATATAAATATATATTTTTCTGTATCTTCTCTTTTATAATATATTTATATTATATTATTATATTTATATGTGAATGTGTCAATAAAGACGAAAAAAAATGATTCAAAGAATTTATTACTAACTTTGAGGAAAGTTATTTAAAATAAAAATGTAGAGAAAATACAATTTAATTTTCAAATTTCTTTCAATAAAGTTTTTTTTTTTGCCTCCATAATACCACCTCATATATGGGCCCATTAGTTGGCACGAAGCACATCAAGGGAGAGTAAATCGATTTCCTGCCAGTGTTCATCGAGCATAGCCCTATCAATGGTGGCAAAGCCAATCAGTGATTATTGCTTCAGTCGTTTATGGTCCAGTGTCTCTTGTTCGATACCAAGATCATCTTTAACTCTAACCCATAAGAGAAGTCAACGGAGTACATCTGGGAACGAGGTAACCAGGAATTGGGCCGTGTCTTCCAATTTTCGTCTGGGCGATATGAATATATAATATATATAAATATATATATATATATTTATAATATTTAATATATATAAATATATATATATATATATAAATAATATATATATATATATATAATATTATAGTATGCGTGTGTGTTTGTGTTGTTGGGATGTCCTAAAAGAAAGGAATTAATGTGAAAATTTGAGAAAGAGAGAGAGAGAGAGAGAGAGGAGAGAGAGAAGAGAGGAGAGAGAGAGAGAGAGAGAGAAGAAGAGAGAGAGGGAGAATTTATGAAATAAATATGACAAAACGAACGAAGATAGAAGAAAAAAATTGCTAACTTATAATAATATATTAATAATATAAAGAATAAAATATAAATAATAATAATAATTAATAATAAAATAATAATAATATAATTAATAATATACAGTAAGCTTAGAATAGGAAAAAAAGAAAAAAATTACTGCGACGACCTGTAGCGTATATGTGATAACAAGACTCGGAGGTTTCTGACGCAAGAAGGGTAGCCTATCTTATGGACCCTTTTTAGGTTATAGTTATTTTTTTTAGTATTATTTTCTGCATATAACATTCCGTATTTTTTCGTTTTCCTTATTAATATTTCATACTTTTTAGATATTCAAATAGTAAATGTCTGTACACTATGTATTATTATTTATATTACGCAAACCAGTTTGAAACCAATTATTCGGAATTTTATGATTGTTACATTTTCTTTTTTTTAAAAACTTATTAAATATTGTTCAATAAATTGTAAGCTTACCTTGTATCGACTTGCATTTTTTTAATATCATTGTATTAGTTTTAAATCTAGAACTCGGTGAAGAATTTAACGTTTATATTACTTGACAAAATCTTTTTAACCATTTTTTTTTCAGTGATCAAAATTGTTTAACTTTTAACTTTTTAACATTAAAACTGGGATTATTATTTCCAAATAGTATTATTTCTTTTATGATTATAATTATTTCGTATACATTTACGAAAACATTTTTAACTTCCATTATCTCCAATTGCCAAATTATCAACACTATTTATAAATACGGAAATTGTCTTTGCTACTTACTATATATATTATACTATATAATATATATATATTAATATAATATATAAATATATATATTATATTATATATATATATATATAATTATATATGAATATTACCTATATTATATATATATATAATTATATATATATATATTATATTATATATAATATATATATAATATATTATATATATATAGATATAATATATTATGTTATTATATATATATATATATATATTATTATATATATATATATATATATATATATAATAATATATTATATATATATTATAATATATATATATTAGTATATATATTACTATATATATATATATAGGAACTTCTCCTTTAAAGGGTAGTTAACCGATATTTATCAGACAAACAATGTAATCGATTTTTTCGATTGTTTCAAGGCAAAAGTGCGAAAAGGTTGCCAATAACAGCTTTCTTTTTTTAAACTAAAAGGAACCAAGATTAATTAGGCCAAAGATTTGAACAGAGTCAGGTACAGTTTTTTTCTTATACGACTTAAAATTTAACATGATAAAATAAACCCAAAACTCCCCTTTCGAATGTTTCTATTGGAGTTTACTAAACAGTTGACACATGCTGGGCTGCATGAGCAGAGTTTCGCGATTGTCGATTATGCCACTTCATGTAATTTCCTTTTAAAGGATAAGTGCCTAATTATATATATATAATATATATATATTATATACCCATTCTATTAATTAGAGATTTTCTTATCGTGAGTGGTTTATATATATATATATATCATATATAAAATATATATATATATAGGAACTTCTCCTTGAAAAGGGAAGTTTACACCGATATATATCAAACGAACAATGTAATCGATTTTGTTTTCGATTATTTCAATAGCTCGAAACGGTTGCCAAATAACAGCTTTTCTTTTTTTTTTAAAAAACTAAAAAGCCAATACCCAAGATTAAATAACAAAGATTTGAAAGAGTCAGGGTCTCTCTCGGCCTCCAGCGGGGGACGACGTCGCTCCCTCTGTCCCTCCGTCCCTGCGAGCCGCCTTTAATAAGAATAAAAGAAAATTATAAAAAAATTAACATAATATGAACCTTTTATAGGTAGTCATATATTATATATATATTGATATAAGTTATAATATATAGAATATATATATATATATTAATAGTATATATTATATATTATATATATATAATATATAATATATATATTATATATATATATATATATATATATATAATAATTATATATATATATAATAGACCGCCTGTATGCGTTTTAGAACTCCGTCAGTTTTGATTTTGTGTTTTGTTTTTTATATATTTACTAGTATATGATCCTAACAGTCAATTAAAGGGTGAAAAACATGATTCAAAAATATTATAGGACAGTTACGTTTTACGACTTCCATCAGTTTAAGTTTTTTTTTTTTCTTTTTAACTAAAGGGAATACCCAAGGGTAAAACCGCAAAGATGGCAAGGATTCGGGGTCTCTCGGCCTTTCCGGGAACGACAGGGTAGGGCTATCAATTCCCCGCCTCCCGGGGGGTCTCCGGAACCCCCGCTCTTTTATATTTGGGTGGGGTTCCTCCGCCCGCCCCTCCCCTACGGGGTAATGAAAAGTCCCCCCCACTCTGTCCCCCGTCCAGCTCGAGCCCCCTAATTTTTTTTTTTTTTTAATTTTTTTTTAATTTTCTTTTTACATTTTTTGTAAAATAAGCTTACACGCTGATTACCAAATATAATTGGTTTCCTTTAAAGTATTCTCATCTTGAATTTGGGAAAAAGATTTTTTTTTTTTTTATTTAGTTTGCTTTTCTTTTGTAATTAAGCTTTATACGCTAGATTTCAATATGTAATTGTTTTCTGTAAGTATCGTTTTTGAGATATTTCATTTTCTTTTAATTTTATTGATATAAATGTGATTTTAAATATTTATTTAAGACATATTTCGAACTTTTGAATCATTCCGTTACCACTGAAATCATTGGTTAGTATCATTATACTAGCAATATTTTTTTTTTTTTTTTTTTGTTTTTTAAGTTAACCACCACTCACGGGCCGAGGCCTTTTCAAGAGGGCCGGCAAAATAAAACTTAAAAAAACCCAACCCAATTCCCAGCCTAAGGCAAAATCTCTCAGGTGAGCGCAGACGTGGCTTTAAGAGAGGAAGATTTAACACATCATAGTTGGAAAAACAGAAAAGGCAAGGAGTTCCACACCTTCGAAGAGTAGCAGGAAAGAAGAAGAAAGAAGAACAAGTATCGGGTTCTCAATACTCACGCAAAACTCATGCGAAGCAAGGCAACCCCTTATTGCTGAGGGCGACGGCACATGGAGGTGGGAATGCCGGTGCAACTCCCCGAGATCTACCCGTTGTAGTTACCTTGATAGAAAAAGAGATAGTGCGCCACGTCACGTCGCAGAGAATAAGGAGTCAAGGAGAGTTAGAAAGTGGGGGACAGTTTTTGATTAATCTCTTAGCTTTAGACTCAACCCTATCCATAAGAAGGGTGGAGCCGGAGCCTCAATGTGAGAACAGTACTCATCAAGGGCGATCAAGCCCTTAATTAATGGAGTACTGTGCAGGGTAAAAAAATTCCCAACCGCAACCTGAACAGAAACTCCCAATTTTCTTTGAGGCCACGTTAGCAACCATTGTAATATGAGGTTCCAAGACAATTTATGTTTATGTTAAGTCTAAGAATGTTTATTGTTGTTTACATAGAGAGCGTTAGAGCCGTCGAAGGAAAATAGGAAACTTTGGAGGGGTTTTTGAAAGGGGGGAGCATGTAGAGAATGTTGGTTTTTAAGAGTTGAATTTACAAGTTGCGGTGACCCCACCTGGAAATCCCATCCAATGGACAAGAATAGAATCGGAAAGCTTAGGACGAGAGCAATACTAGAAGCAAAAGAGGGAGCAGATTATTTGAAATGAGTAGAAAAATGGAGAGTGAGGTTCATCCGGATAAGAGTGAACATAGTTGGAAGTACAGATGAGGATATCTTTTCATGAAAAGCAGAACAAAGTTCTGCTGAACAGAACCTTGCGAACACCACAATTAACAGGAAAGGGAGGAAGAGGTCGCTCCATCAACGAGTGCTGATATAGAGCAATCGTGAAGGAAAAACTAGACAAGAGTAAGCAAAGCAGAAGAGAAACACCCAAAAGGAAGGGGCTTAGAGAAGCAGTGACGGCGTGCCAAAACCGATCAAGAGCTTTGGAATGTCAAGCGCCACCCACGCAAGACTCCCCATGGTCCCAAGGCTGAAGACCATAATTCAGTTAATTAGAAAGAAATGTCACCAGTTTTGCTCGAACACGAAAGCATACTGATATCTGAAGAAGGGAATGATGGAATGTTAAAAAAACCAAAAAAAGAATCAAAACTGACGGAGTCTTAAAACATAACAGGTCCTATATAATATATATATATATTATATATTTATATAAATATGATGTCAATATAAATTTTTTATTATATAAGAGGGAAATTAATTTTCTATAGATAATTAAAAATTATATGCTTTAAATATAAAGATATATCGTATTATATATAATATATAATAGGCCCTGTTATGTTTTAAGAACTAGTCCATCTTTGATTTTTTTGTTTTTTACACATATTGCTAGTATGTGAATACTAACAATGAAGTTCGTGGTGGATTGACCATGATTCAAAGTCGAAATATTGTAAAAATATTGTAAAAATCACCATTTATTTCAGAAATAAATTAAGAGAAAATGAAAATATCTAAAAAGTACGACACTTTACAGAAAAACCAATTTACATATATTATAATCAGCGTGATAAATCGTTTAACGTAAATTTCAAAATGAAAAACAAAAAACAAAAAAAAATCTTTTTACACAAATTTTTCTCATTACTTACCACACCACAATTACATATTTGGAATCAGCGTGTTAAAGCTTATTACAAAATAGTAAAAAATAGCAATACTCAAACAATGAAAAGAAAAAAAATAGGGGGGCTCGAGCCGACGGGAGACAGAAGGGGGACGTTTTCCATACCCGTAGGGGAGGGCGGAGGAACCCACGCGACACCCAAATTACAAAGAGCGGGGGTTCCGAGACCCTCCGCTGGAGGGAGGGGAATAGTCCACCCTGTCGTCCCCGAAGGCCGAAGCCCGACTCCTGCCATCTTTGCGGTTTACCCTTGGTATTCTTTTAGTTAAAAAATTTAAAACTGACGGGGTCGTAAAAAAATATTTGCTTCAATATATTTTGAATCATGTTTTTCACCCCTTAAATTGACTGTTATAATCATATATACTAGGGAAAATATATAAATAAAAACAAAAAAATCAACTACGGCAGTCGTAAAACATAACAGGTCTTATATATATATATATATATATATATAATATAATATATATATATATATATATAGATATATATATATTATTATATATATATATATATATATATTATTATAATATATATATAATAATATAATATATAATTATATATAATAGAATATATGCATAGATATTATGCTGGCAACTAAAATATTGTGTTCAATTGCATGTTTTTTATTTCCTTTTTTATTAAGTAATAATTTTACTATTTTAGAAATATTTAAAAAATGTCTATATCTTGTTTTAATTATTGACTTAATAAATTTTGACATTTTTAAATTAACGAATTTAACAACTAGAAATATCAATTGTTTTTGTATAGAAATGAGCTTCTATTAAAATAAGACCAAATGTGTGAGTGTGAATTAAAATATGTAGTATTACTGTATACACTTATAATAGAATTTACATTAAAAATATATTAAAACCATAAAAAAAACTTAAAAACCAAAAAACGTTTTTTTTAAACCAATATATTTTTTTTAAACCATTATTTTTTTCCAACCCTTTATCGAAGTAAAAAGTATGATTGATTTTGTGTTGGTGAAGAAGGAGATGTTAAAGTATGTGATGGATGTTAAATCAGTGATTTGATTGGGGATGGGAATATCATATCATTATGTTGTTGTATGTAAGATTAAGTTGTAAGATTGGATGGAGTGGTAAGGATATGGAAGGAAGTGGGGAAAACTAAGAATGAGTAGTTAAGTGAACAAAGTTATAAGAAAAAGTATGTAAGAGCACTTGCAAATAAATCAGTTGAATGGAACAAGATGAAACTGAACAAACCTGGACGGCAAATGAAGGAAGCCTTTGTTAGTAGTGCAAGAGATGTATGTGGATGTGCTAAGGTAGGAAGTAAGAATGTCAATAGTGAGTGGTGGAATGAAGAGATGCTGCAAGAGGTTAAATGTATGGTCGAAAGTGTTAAAAGTCAATGATGAGGTCTCAAGAGAAAGGTGTATGAAAATATTTGAGGAGGAAAAAAGGAATACTAAAAGTTGTATAAGTAAGGGGAAAAAGAGATAAATGAACAGTTAGGAAGGAGTGAATTTATGGGAAATAGGAAGCTCTACTGAAATGAAATACCAAAGGTTAAGGAAGAGAGTAAGGGTTAAATTCATTGAATAATGAATAAGGATAGTACTTTCGTGACTGATGAAATGTATGTGATGAGAATTTGGAGGGAACACTTCAAAAATATGATAGGTTAAAGTGAATGTGTGTAGGTATGATGGTGAAAAAAGAAAGAGGTAGTTTGTTGATGAGGTAATTAGGGGGAGGAGGTAATAGGTAGAGTGAGAAAGTTAAAGAATGGTAAATAGCAAGGAGTGATGGAATTATTGGTGAAATGATCAAGAATAGAGACTGGATTGTGATTGAGTGGAAATGGAAATTGTGTATCAAAGCGCTTGTGGAGGATAAAGTTCCAAGGGATTGTGGGAGAGCAGTAATAGTACCCTTATATAAGGGTATGAAAAATAAAGGGAACTATGGGAACTATATTGGAATTAGTTTATTGAGGGTTGTAGGGAAGATATATGCTGGTATTTTGGTTGAAAGAGTGCATCTAGTGACTGAGGGACTGATTTATGAGATTATGGTCCATTAGAAGTGGTAGAGGTATGTCTAGATCAAATGGTTTATGTGGATTATGATGATTGTGAGGAAAATGAGGATTATGAAAAAATAAAGTTCAAAAAGGTGTCACGGGACTTGTGACATTCGTATATGACAGGATTAATAGATAAGTTTTGTGACAGGTGTTAGTGATATATGGTGTTGGTGGTAGGCTTCTGAACAGAATCAAAAGTATGTATCTCGATAGTGAAGCTGTGTAGGAAAAAATAGAGTGGAAAGTGAATGGTTTATTATTAATTAATAGTGAGTGAGGCATGGATGTTTTATGTCTTCATGGCTATTTAATTTGTATATTAACTGGATGATGAAAGAATTAGAGGTAGGAGTGACAGAGGATTGTGTAAGACTGATAGAGAATTAAAGAGAGTGGAGGGTTCCCTATTTATTGTATGCTGATGATTTTGTTTTGCATGGCGAATCTGATGGATATTTGAAAGGATTGACAGAGGGGTTTGGCAGGGTGTATTAAAGGAGCAATTTGAAAGTAAATGAAGATAAGAGTAAGGTGATGGGAGTGTGTGAGCAGAACACAAGTAGTGAAATCATTTTGGATGGTGAGCAAATGGAACAAGCATCTTAGATTAAATATTTAAGTTATATGTTGGATGAAAAAGGAACGGATGATGCAGAGTGTTAGAAGGAAGTGTGAATTGATAGGAAGGTGCCAGGTGCAATTAAATCCTTGGTGAATGCATATGGAGTAAGTCTTCAGTGTGGCTGGGTTCTGCTTGAGGGTATGTTGTTACCTATGTTAAGGAAAATTAATCAAACTATGATAGTGAAACTATGGTGGGAATAAGGTGCTATCTGTTCAAATGTATAATCTTAGAGGCGTTTTGGGTGTGAGAAGAATTCTGGATAGAATAAAGAATCCTATCCCGTGGGGTTAGGGATGTTGTGTGGTATTCTGGTTGAGTAGAGGCTTAAATAAGAGAATAAACGAGAGAATATATTAATGGTTTTTAAGTCATATGGTAAAGATGGATGATAGTCGGTGGTTAACAGAGGATGCTAGTTGGTGAGGTGGTGTGATAGGGAATATTAGGATTCGGCTGGGAAGGATTGAAAATAAAAAGTACTGAGATCAGTTTGAAGTATGTGTCTGAAGTGAATAATTAAGTTGCAGGGAAGCGAGAAGAAATGTAGCGTAAGTAGTAGTGGATGGGTGTTGTTATTATAGGGGTTGTAAGTAATGTTTGGGTGGGCCTGGCTCAGCGGTATGAACCCAACATTGAAGAGATACACAGTGGGAGCCCATCCCTGTTGTTGTGAAGAGCCTGATAGGGATTACTACTCATCTGTCGAAACTGGAAGTATGAGAAGGTAGGTATATAGTATATGTATATATATATAATATAATAGTATATGGTATATAGATATATATATATAATATATATATGATATATACTATAATATATTGTATAATATTATATAATATTATATATAGTATATATAATATTATAATAATATATATAAAAAATATATATATAGTGGATTAAGGGTGGGCCGAGACACCTTATTTTGCGCACTCCGTTAGCGGGCTCAGCTCCGAGATGGGTACATGCTCAACCAGCCAGCCGCACAGCCACCAACTCGCATCATCTTACGCGCACCTTATCCACACCAGACCGCCTCTGATGGCAATTGCGCACACGCACCACCACCGCACCGAGAGCGAACCACGAGCGCACTGCACCAGCATTTAAAATATATATATATATAATATATATGATATATTATATATAGTTTATAATATAGTATATATGATATATAATAAGTATATAAATAGTATAATATATATATATATGGACAGGGTTAAGGGGATTAATTTAATGAAATATAGGGGGAATTAGTTTAGTTTGAGATGTTGTATAAAATATATGGCTGATTTATTTTTGGTCAAGTAAAAGTGACTGAGGACTGATTGGTGAAGAATAAGTGCATTTAGAAGTGGAGAGGATGTGTGGATCAAAAATCTTTACATTAAAACCAAATGGTTGAGAAGAATGGAGAGATGAAGAAGAAAAAATGTATTGACGGTTCGGTTATGATTACAACAGGGTGAATGATAGGATATTGATATGCGAAGTTAAGGCTAATATGAGAGATGTTAGTGATTATATGGTGTTGGTGTAGTTCTGAATGGAATCAAAAGCCTGTATGAGACGATAGTGAAGGGTGTGTACGAATAAATGAGTTGAAAAGTCATTAGGCAGAGTTTGAGCTAGGATTGTTATGTTCTGGCTTGGTTCGAATTTGCGATATGGACGGGTTTTGAAAAGATTAGATGGTGATAGTGGCAGGGGAAGATAGCAAGAGAAAGATGCGTAGGAAAGAAGGAATGGAGTAGTGCCCTACCTATTATATGCGGATTGATATTGTTTTGATTGTCGCGGGATCTGAGGAGAACTTAGAGAGGGATTGGAGAGATTTGGTAGGTGATAGTAAAAGGAGGGGTTGAGAAGTCAAACGTAGATGTAAAGTAAGAAGTTTATAGTTTGAGGAGGAGCAGTCCTCGGGCGTGAGAGCTATGTTGGAGGGGTGAGAACTGAGAAACAAGTGTCTGAGTTTATAAATATTTAGGATATATGTTGGATGAAAAGGAATCGGATGATGCAAAGTTGAGTAGGAAGTGGTGAATACAGGAGAGGTGCTGGCGGCAGATTAGTATTAAATCCTCATGGTGGATGTAAAGAAACTGTCTATGAGTTCGCTAGGGATCTTAACAGTGTAGGTGCATGTTTGTTACCTGTTCTATATGACATTAATAGTGAAACTATGGTCTGGCAATAAGAGGTATAGATACAGTACGGTATAATATAGCCCAATGTTGTTTCAGTATGGGGACAATCCTAGGGGCGTGTTAGTGATGTTGAGAGAATTTAGAATAAATGAGAATGAACGCCATTAGGTTGAGTTGTAAAGTGTGAAGGAAAGGAGTAAATTAGAGAATAATTGAAAGTACACATTGAGTGGTTTGGTCAATGTGGTAATAGTGATGGATGAAAGTCGGTTGGTTAAGGGATGTATAGATGAGTGAGAGATGTGCTGAGGAATCGAACCGGCTGGGCAGAGACCGAACAAAAATGATATTTGAGGTCCAGTTAAAGGTAATGCAGGAGAGAGAAAAATATGAATGTTGTTTGTACAGAGGCGAGAAGAAAGGTGTAGTTATTATTAGTGAATGGCGGGGTTTTGTGAAGGGGTATGGTCACATTTCTCTCAAATCATAATTATTGGTGATTTCAACGTTCACCACCGCCAATTGCTTTCCTCTAATTCTTCAAGTTACACACCGCCCGCCCCCCCGTTGTGAAGCATTGCTAGCCGTTTTTCTATCCAGGAATGACCTCGGAGCAGTGTAATGCAGTTCCCTACCTCGTTCTCTGATGGTGTTTGAGATGATCCGCATTCTATGACCTTCCCTAAATCTCTAATACTTTTCGCTTATTCTGTTAAAGTTCGTCCTTCCGTCTGGGTTTCCTTTATCACTCAGCTTAATCTCTATTATCTTCTTATCTCATTCATGAAGTCTTTCCGCTAGGGAAACCCATCCGCCTAAGCGATCATGGAACGTTTTTGCCACCTGATGAGTTTCTGCAAAAACAGGTTTGAGCTGTAGCTGGCGGTACTTCAATGATTCCCTAGAATGACAGCACTTCCGTGGAAGGGTCCTCGGTGGCTTGTGAAAGGCGCTAGCATAATCTTCTGTCATTGAGCGGAACCAATGATCTTCTATCCTGTCACTAAATCAGATAATCCTTGGATTTTAACTACATAGATTACTCGTTTGTAAGTCACTGTTGACGCGCCGTTAGGAAATGACTGTGTCATCTGTCCATCAAATCCAGTATACCCTTATGAAAACTTCTATTTCATCCCCAAATCCGTTAATCTATTCTTTCATGGACACTAAAAAAATTATTTTTGCTCATTAGAAATATGGAAATCTGATTCTACTGGCTCCTTCTCCTCCACGTCCGCCTTTTCTGACATGTTCAAACAAAGTTTAAACCTTTAGCTTTGCTTCTTCCTTACTGCCCTCCTATAGTATTTTCGACGAGCACACACTGCCGGTTTAACCTTGCCACTAAAAGCAAAACTCTCTTGGCTCTAAACATTGCTTTCTAAATCTACTTTAGGACTATTACTCAGTGGCATGATATCCATCTTCTCCACCTCCCTCCGACTTATTTTTCCCGAACATCTGCAATTTTCCTGACATATAAAGTAGTTATTTCTGCTTTTTTCTGACTGCTTAACATTAAGAATGCGTTACGGGTTTCTGATTGGTATTCCTCCCTGTTTCCAAAACTTTGTGCTTTACAAAGCTTGCACTCTACCTTGTTAAATTATTACCGTCTGCTGCGCTATTTGACTATGGCCTTCCTAAGTTCTTGCTGGAAAAAGGGTTGCGGCCTGTACCGAAAAAAGGAACCAATCTCAACCCTTCTATGGTCCTGAAATCGTTCTAACTTCTGTTTTTTTTCAAACAGTTTTCGAAATCTATTCTAAACAGGAAGATTTTAAAACGCCTCAATTCTTCTAATCTTATTCTCTAATGTCACGTACAGGCTTTCGTAAGAGGCCGCCTTACTGAGCAATTTCTCTCTAATCTTTTCTGTTTTTTGGTCCTCTTCCTTCAAGTTAATTGGCGGTGAATGCCACTTCTCATCCTTTAAATCTATCATAAAATAGTGGGGTTACTCATTGGTTTACTGTTATATCCTAACTCTGTACTACTTTCTATAAAAGACACTCTACTCTATTATATTACATACACATATCACTCTATGCCTGAATGACTTCACCCTTCATTATCTCCCCTCATTTGATAGACGTCCCCTTTTCAACAACAAGTAGCTCACGCTAGGCGGCACCTTGGATTCAACTAAGCATCCGATCTTCCTCGTTATTTTGGGGGCATTTGGGGCACATGGTTTGTTTTCAATTACTTCAGTAACTCAGTTCCTTCATCTTTCCTGCCCCCACATTAATTCTTCACAGCCTATATCATCTTTTATGAAAACACATAACTCAAGACCTATGTCTGTCTTTGATATTTTTGTAAGTTTAGGATTTTTCTTTTAAATTTGGAGAGATTTAAAATTGTTATAGCTTTATAAAACAAATTTATTAAAGGTTCGGTGTTCTTAGGCGCATTCGAGAATTTCTTCTAGCGCCACGCTCAGTTGTTAAGATCTTGTATGAAGGGGTCTTTCGCTTCTGCTTAAAGTGAGCTGTATCACTCACGCATCTGGGATGACGAAAGTATCGAGTTCTCTTTACAACACACCTACTCGAAGAGGAAAACACAGAGGGACATTATTGAAGAAAATTGTTATGGCGCGTTAAAACTAAAGCTTCAGAATTAATAACCTACATATCAATAATGATCATTCGGTAGCTTTTCATCACACCCACAACGAAATGGATCAGATATCAGCACAGCATCGTTTTCTCCTTTCCTCTGAAGTAGTCAAGCCGTTAACAGATTTTATTTCAAAATCCACATTTTGGTCGGCTCTGAAGCCTTGCTCAACTGATCGCCATACAGGTGATCTCAGTGAGATTTAATTGGCAATATTGGCGAAAATGAGAATCCTACCACCAGTAGATGAGTCACTTTGTCATAAGAGATGATGGTGCCAATATAAAGAAAAATTTTGTTCTCTTCTGAATGAAACAACACAAACCAGTAACAGTTTTCAGACATTAGATTAGAATGTATGTGGCCAATCTCAAAACAACAGTAACAGCGAAGTTCTCACTTCAAATTATAGGATCAATTGCGGGGATAAGTAAGAGATAAATTACAGGCCAGAATTTAAAGGTTCGCTAACTTTTTTTCAGTAATATAAATTACGTTACCTGCAAATTTATGTTAAAGTTATGGCGAAGAAATAATGAATACTCATACCCAGTAAGGCGCGCGTCAGTAATATGAAAATAAAGTATCTTCCCATCCCAGTAAGACAATTCTATTCTAACCAATTAATATCATGTGTACTTACCATCATATGAAGAAACGTTATGATAATTAGCGTAAGAACATTTGTTTGTCAGTCATCTGCGTAAAACGTCTGTAAGAGGAGTTATTAACCTTCCTCAGACAATGGCAGTCAAGGAATAAAAATCCCAGAGAAAGACGATATTGAGATACTTGACTTTCCTCTAAATTTAGTTGCTCGGGTAACATTGTATGTTACTTATTAAGGGAGGATGAATATTATTGAGCATAGAAATTTTCGAAACTATTCGCTTTGACCTTTCACTTGTTCAAGATTACTGATAAAACTTACGCGAACGTGAAATATCAGACGTGGCTAAGCGTTTTGCACAAAACGTAAAGTAATCCTAGCATGTTATTTCTTGTTTTGACTCCAAAAAATAACTTTTTTAAACCTGTCCCGAATTCTATTTCTTTTATTCGCTTGCTGATGAATTAATTCGCCCAATTACACCTGCTGAAGGGAGATTATGGAATATATAAATATATAAGATATATATATAAGTATAATAATAAAATATATTTAATATATATATATATATATATATATAAGTATAAATATTATCATATAAATATTTAATATACTATAAAAAATATTAAATTATAATATAATATATTTTATAATTATATATTTGTTTTTTAGGAAATATATCCTCTGTTTTGGGTCTATATTTGGGAAACTTTACTTTTGCAAATTCTGTATATAATGCTATTTCTAGGAAATTTGATCAGAAACGGTGTTGGTGCGGCTGCGGTAAGGAGATGAATAAAAGGCCCGCCACCAGGCGGATCCGCACCTTTAATTTTCTTGTGCTCCGCACACGCCACGCTTTGAATTTTTCTTGTGCGGCCCGGCACCCACCGCAGACTTTATGTTTTTATCCCGACCACCGCACCGCACCTCACGCAGGGCCGTCTTGAAAGTCTTTAGTGCGCACAAAACCGCAGCCAAAAGTGAGCGGGCACCACGCACCGGCACCCGGTTAGTCGGCCCAACCCCTCAATATATATAACTGAGTATATATAAAATGGAAACTGGGAAATAATGGCAATCACTGTAATATTGACGTTTACAGGTACTTCGTCATTGAATTTAATAAGACCCCGATTTTTCAGTTAGTTTGTCATTTGTGCTTATATTAATATCGGTAAATTACAACCCAGTTTTAGCACGAGAAATTTCGTGCAAAGAACGAGCCACGCATTTTCCTTACCGAGGTTCACATCATCTGTGTACAAACAATTGGAATCAAAGCTGTTTGTGATTGGAGCCCCGTCCATTTGGAATATCGACAGAAATGAAAAAAAAAAAAATACACAAACAAATGAATATATTAAGAATAATGTGATCAACTATTTGATGAACCCAGTCATCGATTTGGAAGGAAATTAGTACTTAAACCGTCTGTATGGAATTGGAAACATGTCATCAATTCAACAGGCCTAGACCACGTGGAAAAACGATATATTTAATCATTTGATTTCTTTAGGAATATATCAAACAGGGCACAATTGAATACCGCACATATTATTATTTTTAAAGGCATTACTCACAAATCTTTCCTTATCCATTGTAAAAAATAAAAAAAAATAAAAGTATTTTCGTGCCTGCCTCCTGACTACATTTTCTTTGTTTACATTTTTCATAAGAACTTGCTTATATTCGGCAAGCATAGGAAATAAGCAACCATTACAGGAATTTGAGTGAGAATTCCTTACGTTTGGTAAGCCTTTTTTAGCCTTTTTGCTCTAAGATTGACAAAAACGAAAGCAAACTCGAGCATTTCTTACGTTTCGTAAGAGCAAATCCAAAAACGAAAACGTCTTTAAAGAACGTGATTGGTCCAAAACTGCTTCAAAATATGTAAGTGGCCCGATGTTTTCAACATAGTAGAAATATTTATACTGTGTTTTTCAATGATGTGAAATTTAGAAATTAATAAAAACAAATACTTACTTTTAAAAATAAGTGTTATTTTACATACTACTCTTACTACTACTTACTATCTACTTATCTACTACTACTACACTACTACTACTACTACTACTACTACTAACTTACTACTACTGCAAAAAGAATCCAGCAAGATTTAAATGATTAGAAGAAAAATGGTTTTCTTCCAATCAGGATTTAGGCCAGCCTCTAGAAGAGCCACAATCCACTATCTCAACAACTACAAATAGCTACAGGGAATAGGAATACATGTGTTGGAATTGCTTGGGCAAAATGAGCGAGGAAACAGTTACATAGAAAAAAAAAAGTTGATGATTGAAAAAATTTAAAAAAAAAAAAAAAAAAATTAATTAGGAAAATTTAAAAAAAAAAAAATTGGCCTGATTTTTTGAGGGGGAGCTGGGACATAGTATATATATATAGTAGTATATATATATTATACTTATATATATAGATATATAGTAGTGAGATAATATGATATGAGATACTATAATATATATAGTATAAAGTATATAAATTTATAATAATATGATATACATAATTAGTATATATATATATATATTATTATGAGATATAATATATGATATATATATAATAGTTATATTATTATATGAGGTGATAATTGGTTTAGAGCGAAAACTATCATCAATCCATATCTCAAAACTACAATAGCCCACAGAAAATAGAATACATTGCTGGAAGCTGGTCCAATTTTAGTGGGAGTGACAAAATGTAAAAAAAAAAACATAACAAGAAAAAAATGAACAAAAAAGTAAAAAAATTATTATATCTGCAAAAACTTACAAAGCCTCAAGCGAAAAGAATAATATTTTGGAAACCTGTTAAAATTTTAGATAGGAAAATGTAAAAAGAAATAAAAATAAAAATATATTATTGTTAATAATTATGATATATAGTAATATGATTAGAGAAAGCCTATTTAGAGACCTTCTATGGTTACTCAGTATTTAAAAGTTTTATTAGGTCTCCGATATATAAAGTTTTGCTGTTTTTTATGTGAGTGGAATTACCCCAAGGGTATACCGACCGATGGCAGGAGTCGGGGGTCTCTCGGCCTCCGGAACTACGGGGGTAGACTAATTCCCGCCCCTCCGGCGAGGGGTCCTCCGGTAACACCCCGCGGCTCTTGGTATTTGAGGTATCGCGAGGGGTTCCTCCGCCCCTCCGCTTGACGGGAGTATGGAAGGAAAAACGTCCCCCCCCGTGTTCCCTGTCGGCTCGCGAGCCCCCATTACCATTGCCGTTAATTACTACAAATTCAAAAATATAATAGATAAGTATTATATATATATATAGTAAATTATTATATATAATATAATATACATATATATATTATATATAATATAGTTATATATTATTATATATAAATATCATATATAATATATATATATATAATATTATATATAAATATATAATATATAAATATATATATATATAATGTCCCCTGCCCTAAGAAAAAAAATAGCCAATTTAAATATTTATACTTATTTATTTATTTTTTTTTTTACATTTTTCCTAACTAAAAAATTATTACAAGGGATTCCAAAAATGGTATTCCTTTTTCGCTATGGTAGCTATTGTAAGTTTTTGAAGGGATCTTTTTTTTTTTTTTTTTTTTTTTTCTTTTTTTTTTTCAAGGTTTTCCGTCCAATAAAATTTTCCAGCGATTCCTTATCCCAGTAGCTTGATTGTTAGATTTTTGAGTATGGATCGATGATAGTTGTAGCTTTAAACCAAATATTCACCATAGTATTATATAAGATTTATATAATAATATATATAGGATATATGTATAATATATTTAATAGTTATTATATATATAGTATTATATATATATATATATATAGTATCATATATTATATATTATATTGAGTATATATATATATATATCATATAGATATACAATATATGCTTTATATTATTATATATAGATATATATAGTATATAATATATATTATATTATATAATAATATTATATATATAGTAATATTATATTATAATATATATATATATTACTATATATATATATGATAGTATATATATATATGTAAAGTAATTACACGGCAATGTAGGGGGGCTCGAGCGACGGGGGAATCAGGGGGGGGACGCTTTATCCATGACCCCGTAGGGAGAGGGGCGGAGCGAACCCCGCGGATCACCCAAATACCCAAAGATCGGGGTTCCGGAAGGACCCTCCCCGGAGGGGGGAATTAGTCCTACCACGTAGTTCCGGAAAGGAGCCGAGAGACCCCAGACTCCTGCCATCGTCTGACGGTATACCCTTGGGTATCTAGTTATAAAAAAAACCAAAATTTATAAAATTATAATAGAAAGTCTATTGATTTTAACGAGTAACCTAATTAAAAGGTCCGCTCTTAAGCTCTTTTTCCAATCTATTATTACTTAATTAATTAACAATAATTTTTTTTTTTTTTTTTTTTTACATTTCCAAAACTAAAATTTTACCAGGATTTCCAAAAATTTATTCCGTTTCCCTGCTAGCTGATTTTGAGTTTATTTGAGATTTTTATACCATTTTTTCGCACTTAAAATTGTAGACCAGCATTTCCAGCATATTGCTATATTCCTTTTCCGCGGTAGCTGATTGTAGGTTTGTTAAGATACTAGATGTTGATGCTCTTCTAGAGGAATGACCCAAGGTATTTAAATGAAAAAATAATGTATAATCTCGGGCAGACGAAAGACTGCAACTCACTCAATTCAGAAAAGATTAACCTGTTTTATGCTACTAGATATACTGTATATGAATGTATTAGTAACTACCACACACGTTGACCTTCAACAGAAAACCAAATGAAGGAATGGTCATTTTCCAAAAGTAAGCCCATTTAGAAGTCAAATGATGATGAAGCTATAAGGGCGCGTGATCGGGAAGAGAGATGAATTTGCACTCTGCGATTGAATACCAGTAGACGACACAGAAATATCGCATGGCAAGAATAGGATTAAAAACTTGGTAAAAAAAATCTATAAAAAAAAAAAAAAAAAAAAAAAAATTAGCACGGCTTATACTCTAGGTCTAGAACTCGTAGAAGCACAGTGATTTCCCAACCTTTTTGTGATTCATGCCACCTCATTTGAGGTGTTTTGGAATTATTTGAGAGCAACACTTGTTTACAGATAATAAAATCATAATAATAATAATAATATAATAAATAATAATGAATAATAATAATAGATTAATAATAATATAATAATAATACATAATTAATTAATATTAATAATAATAATAATAATTAATAATAATAAATTTAAATTTAAATATCTATAATAACGTATACCTGTAAATTTTTTCTAAGGATGTGTCAAATTTAAGAATTGATAATAATATAATGTTGTTATTTGTGCTTGATGCCTGGAGCATAAATATATTGTATGTTAGGTCTTGATAACGCAACATGCACCGCATTATTTTCCTCAAATTTCAACAATCTATTTCTTATTTGCCATTTTATGTGTGTGTACCCATTGGCAGAGGGGTAAAGCTTGTTCATACCAATGAAGATGATGTTGAAGAATGGCAAAAGGAGAACTTGTCGGCTTTTCTACGTAGGTTATGAATACTCCTTTTGTTATGCAGAGCCAAAAGCAGCACTGATAAGTTCAGTTGTTCTCATAGTTTAATTTTCAGTAAGAAGAATCGAGCGGCAGAGATCATTATAATTCTTCTCTTTCAGTTAGCTGTTAATCTAGTTCTTCAAGCAGTATTTGCCATTGGTGAAAAATGGGAAACAATCCAATTCGAAGCATTCTGAACGGATAAGAGAAAGAAAAGTACTTAATTCACTGCAGTCTTTTGGCAATTTTGATAAATTGATCAATGAATGAGGTCTTGTTTAGCTCTTTTCGTTCGCCATTACGTTCCGAAAGATTGGAAAAGGGATGGTAAATTCTTGAAAAAATAAATTTATCTACAATTGCCGACTCCAAGAAGCTTATCTTTTCTTCATGAAAACCTTTCATATTTATTATTTGGTTTGAAAAAACTATTGTTTATCTTGTTGATCGCGCTGCAATGTAGGAGTTTCATTTAATTACTAAAGAAATATTGACAGATATTGACAGGTAATAGACAGCAAATCATCATTTTGCAGCAACCTAGGAAAATGCATACATCATGTTTCTCTTCTCAAAAAAGACTTTTGTTCTTCCTATGAGTGGTGAAACGTGGATCAGTATTCACCATAGATTAGACCATTCTTACATTCGTATAGTAAGATAAATAAGAGATATAATGGTCGCTTCCATTTTCACACATATTTCTTTTCATAGAGACTACACTTCTAAAGTCGCGATTTAAGCATAATTTTATCATCTTCACAACCTGATTTATAAACCTTTCTGCGAACTAGCTGCTCACCACATGTTTCGCCTACTAGTTTGCTTCTCTTGTCCAAAAGCAGTGATCCATTTTTTACTGTTAAAGCTGCGCCAGTGAAAGGTGGAAAAGTAAACCTTTATACTATTCGAAGTGCATTGCAGATAGGTATTTATCAGTTACAAATAATGCCAATGTTGTTGCCATTATTTTTTTGAGAAAATGCAGCTCGATAGCGTGATTAAGACTTAGCAAAAACGAAATGTCGGCGCCGCAAGTACAGTTGTGTCCAAACTCTTTGCAAAGACAAAACTGCTCCACGATATATTTTACCGTCAATACAAGTCAATACGAGAAATTCAAGAATGCTGAATTTTGGCAAGTAAAATTATCACTTACGGTTCAGTAAAAATTTTGGATAGAAGAAAATTAATGTGTTGAATATTTTTATTTTTTGAGCTAAAATATCGATATTTTAAAACATTTTGTATTTCTACGGCTAATAGAGTTGTTTGAGAGATTGAAATTGATCCCCCTCATATCTTGCCCAGAGGGTATGTTTCCAACGAGTAAGTTTATGCAACGTCCGGATAATGATATCCTTCGTCCAGTTGGTCTATAGAGAGTTCATTTTTGAGCGAGCAAGTTGGCAACTTTAAAGAAGCTTCATAAGAACAACGCCTTACTTGTGATAAATCTCTTCAACATTCTATTACCAATTTCTCTTGATTTTTAATAGCCTTGAAAAATATGAGCCGGGGTTTCTGGGATACACCTGGTGCTTCGTAGCAAGATGTCTCTATAGTTTGTATGCTTCATGCTTAGCTTTCACCACAACTAAAGCACAGGAGACGTATGGATTATACTGCAATCGTGTGTCTTATTACCGTAGGGAGCATATTCCCTAACTATAAAGTCATTCATAGATAATCCTATATTGATATTGAAATCCCAGCGACATGTGGCAACTCCATTCACTTTTTTACCTACCTAATTATCCATTGTTACAATTCCTACGAGCATAAACCGTGTGCGTGTAAACAAATCAAATAAAAAACAGCCCCAATTTTCACGCACACGTGTCTGAATACCCAAAAGACGTTCACGTTCATGAACGAGTTCAGTACCACCTGTGAGTCTCATACGTTTTATGTGCTTGCTTATGAGGAAGTTCAGGTGCATAGCATTATTTATCAAAGGAATTCTTTATAAGAACATGCTTGCGATATAATGTTTCACCAAAAAAAGAAAAAACAGTAAAGCCACAAAGGAATGCTTGCTTAAATATATATATATATATATAATATATATAATTGCAGTTACGCCATTTATCTTGTTTTAATATTTTATTGAAAAAAGATTATTATATATAATATATATATAATATATAATATATATATATTATATATATATATATATATATATATATATATATATATATATATATATATATATATATATATATATATATATATATATATATATATATATAATGGCATTGCAGTTACGCCATTACCTCTATAAGAGTCTTTGTAAAATTGTATGTAAAGTCAAGCGCAGTTATCGACACAATAGCTGAAGTCTCAGGCAATAAATACATCTGTAGTGAAAGCACATCATTTATTGAATTGATTTATTTCATCAATTATTTGTTTTTATTTTATTGAAAATATATTCATAGATTGAAAATAGATCATAGAAAATAGATTGCATTTCAGGGACGAGTAAGAATTCCGTTGCATCAGTTTGTAACTTTGTATTGCGGAACAAACTTCCGGCAATAATCTCACGTGTGAATGGTATATACAGATCATCTATAGCTATCATTTCAACTGTACAATTTATCAACTTTCGGAGATTTATTACTAATTGTTATCCCGGTGTTCTG
>JABUQX010134167.1:0-2500 GCA_015478945.1 Trachelipus rathkii | reverse complement strand
TGGGCTGTACAGAAATTTTTTTTGATGTTGTGTCGACCATTTTTCCTGTCGAACCATTTGGACTAATCCCCAAAACGTTTCGTCCCTTCCAACTCCGACCTTTCTTTCCTACTAGAAGCGTGCATTTATCCAATCTATGCCGAATAATAAGACCCTCTCATTAGAAGAATCACATTATTTCTTTAAATAAACAAGTTTGCTACGACAGGGTGACCAAACTGTGTTCTCTTGCGTGCCCCTTGACATTCGGAACTCTGATGTATTTTCAGCGTCACGCGTGACGTCCTTGAAAGTTGTACTGTTTTCACTATGGCGTGAAGCAAAGATTGAACCTTGCAATATCAGCGAATCGATTTACGTTCATATCTCCTTAAATTTCAAGACAAAGTTTAAAGTATAAAAGAACAGAGTTAGAGAGGAGGGAAAACTTAAGATTATATTACTCTTTTTTTTGTATTATGATAGACAATATATATATATATATATATATATATATATAAAATATATATATATATATATATATATATATATATATATATATATATATATATATATATATATATATATATATATATATATATATACATATTATTGTTGTATATGTGTTAAGTATTTATATATATATATATATATATTATATATATTATATTATATTACATATATTATTATATATATATATATATATATTATTATTATATTATATATATATATATTGGTTATTATTATTATTATTATTATACATATAAGTTATATATACACAAGCATATACATATATTATTATAATATATATATATATATATATAATATTATTATATTATATATTATTATTTATTGGTTATATATATATATATGGTATAGTATATACAGTTGGGCATACATATATTGTTGGTTATAAGAAGAAGGATAAAGAAGATACATATATACATATTATATATTTATATATATATATATATATTATATATATATATTATGTTATATATACATATAGCAAAGATATATATTAAGCTATTATTATTATATATATATATAAAAGTATATTATATATATTATTATTATATGTATATTATTATTATATATATATATTATATATATATTATATTTATATATATATATATATATTATTATTGGTTATGTATGTATATATTATTGCCTTTATTATGTACATACTTAAATATTCAGAGTTGAAGTTATATTAGTTGAGTTATTAGAAGATCTTATGTATGTATATTTATATATATATATATATATATATATATATATATATATACATTCGTATTTTTTTTTATTTAAAGAGTTTGTACTCCTCTCATGTGAAGAAACCTTTTCAAGAAGGAGGGAAATAAAAAGAATCAATAAACAGGTGAAGGATCAGTAACACATCGAACAGTATTAGAGTTGCCAATTTAAACATAATATTAGCATGAAAACCTTGTGTTATAAGCGAGTTGTAAAAGTGATGGAATGCGAGTTGTGAACTCTTTCTTGAACTTGAAGATGATAAAAGGGTTATAAAAAAATAATATTAAAAAAAACTTATCAGATATTAATATTGTGGTAAAAGAATGGAACCTTATTCAAAAGATGAGTGAAACTGGAGAAAAGTTTATACCAGAGGAGGACCTTTTACCTTTTTTTACTGGAGGAGTTTTTAGTTTAATGCTCTATCTAGGAGTATTGTTTACCCTTATGGAGTAAGCGTCACATCCCTGTTATCCTTCCAAACACCCAATTCTTTTTCAAAGGGTGAAATCCAGGACATTTCACCTCATTAGCTAAATATCTTTCTCACTTATTATTTACAATCTAGTTTCCTGATAGCCGATATATTGCTTCAGTTATTTTAGTTTATATTTTATATTTTCGAACTAAGCTAATACCAAAATGGTCGACAGGGAAAATGATCGACAGGCCAAATGGTAAACATTTTAAAAAAAAAAATCTGGTTATTTAGAGTTCCTATAACGAATCCAACAAAACTTAACCTAACCTAACCTAACCTAACCTAACCTAACCTAACCTAACCTAACCTAACCTAACCTAACCTAACCTAACCTAACCTCACCTAACCTAACCTAACCTAACCTAACAACCTAACTTAACCTAACCTAACCTAACTTAACCTAAGTTAACTTAACCTAACCTATCCTAACCCTGCGGCAGGCTGTACGGGATTTTTTTTTTGATATTGTGTCGACCATTTGGCCTGTCGACCACTTGGGCTGTCGACCATTTGGGCTGTCGACCATTTGGGCCAGTCCCCCTTCGAACACTGCTCCTCTGATTTGGTGAGTCGCATATCTCTTACTTGGAAGTCAGAACGAGATACTATTCTTTCCCACAATCTTTCCTTTCTTAGTACAACTCAATGAACTCGCTGCATAACTTGAAACTAATGCAGATTTTTTTATCTCAACATTTGTGTGTGTTGCGCAGTTTTCTGGCCTTTCCCACGAGAGGTTACATTATCAAAAGAATCTTATATATATATATATATATATAT
>JABUQX010134166.1:27500-29520 GCA_015478945.1 Trachelipus rathkii | reverse complement strand
ATATTACATATGTTATTATATATATATATTATTGTTATATACAATATTACATATATATTGTTTGTTGGCTGGTTGTTGTTGGAAGAAAGATAGTTGCTGGGTTGGCTATTAATATATACAGCAGCAGCAGTTGTTGGTGCCATTGAAGGCTGCCATATACGCGGTTGGTTACACATTACGTTGGCCAGCTAGCGCGGTTGGCTATTATTGGCGCGATAGAGGATATGTTACATATATTGTTAAGCATATATGCTGTTAAGGCTGCGCTACTGCTGGTTATACTACATACAATATTGGTTGTTACATACTATAAATATATGATAGTTGATAGCTAGCATACATATAGCAGCAGCAGCAGTGCAGAGTTATATATATATATATATATATATATATATATAGAATATAGTATATAAGATATATATATATGGTATATATATATATATATCTTTGATGTTCTGCAATTGGAACTAGTTTTTCTAAGCCTTTGTTTGATAAAATGTTTTTTAAAATTTATATTGTAGTGTAATTAGTCTTAACTAAACTCTTTCAATTCAAATGCCAGTATAGATCCCAAACTAAAATTGTATGCTTGGGAAACACGTCAATTAGTCCCAAGAGTCCCAACCCCATTTAACTTGGACACAATATATAGGTTATATATATATATATATATATATATATATATATATATATATATATATATATATATATATATATATATATATTTTTATATATATATGTTTATTTTTATTATATTATTTCTATCAATATTATATATATATATATATATATATCAGGGGCGGCTCGTCGTACAATTTATAGGTGGTTGCATCTGACATTTCACACACACACAATTATATATATATATATATATATCATGTAGATATATATATATATAGAATAATATAATATATGTTGGTTATATATATATATATATATAGTAAATATATAGTATATATATATATATATATATATTGAAGATAAGAAATATATATGTATATATATATATAAATATATATATATATATATATATGTTATGTATATATATATATATATATATATATGTTACAATGAGCAGCAGTTATGTTAATAATATTGTTGTTATACAATAAAGGTTGCTACTGGTTAAGGTTGGTTATAAGATATAGTTATATATTATTGGTTATTATATATATTATTATATATATATATTGTAAAAAAATATTTAATGTCTTAAAACTTTGTTACTTAACGGCTTAAGTTATATTAACCTAAGTGACAAATCTTTTTATTTAAAAAGAAAATCGGCTCGCGTTCTTTGAATGTGAGCAAATTTTTCACAACTTTAATATTAATATCATGAATATTAACGATAAAAATCCTTTTTAAATTGAGAAAGGCTGCTAAAGCCGAAAAAGCCTATCCTTCTCCATTGTATTTACAAAAGTCTTAATCTTAATGTAGAGAAACACCCCTCAGCTTCCGATGTTGTCATCGGGATGGTTATATGGACTTTTAATATTTTTACACATTCACTGAATGTATCTTCCAATTTATTTTCACTTATGAAATCAAGGAAAGCTGCATCCGAACAACGTGGAGATTTGACACATCCATAATGTTTCGTCGAGATGCTAAATTTTGACTCGCTGAGCGCTAATTTTGCTAATTGTTTTGTATTTACAAATATAAAGGAAAGCAAGCGGTTGTTCTTCATCTGCAACCACAAGTTGTAGGTATTAAACGTTTACGCATACATATTTGCACACACATTCCTCTCGTCTAAAATGTATAGGGCATGGGTTGTAAAGTGTGTGCAACATTCATATTGAATAATAGCTATTCATCTAACCAAAATTTGATGACGTTTTTTTTTCATTAAATAATAAATCATTGGAGTGTTATTATTAATAAGATGCAATTTAATTTCTGTAATATTTAATCCTATTAAAATTAAAGAATAAAAATAATAAATAGTTGCACACTAGCTGCTAGTTGTATAAAATGGTGGTTGCACAAACTGCAACCAGGCCCACGAGCC
>JABUQX010134166.1:0-22500 GCA_015478945.1 Trachelipus rathkii | reverse complement strand
CCTAACTATACCTCCCTCTACTCCTACCCTTAACCTTATACCTATTCCTATTACTTCACAGACATGTGTATACTACTACTACCTATACTATACCTCACTCCTACCCTATATCATTACCCCACCCTTCAACCCCCTCCTATACTACTACTCCTTTACCTTATCCTCTATACCCTCCACCCCCTATATATACTACTATACTATATCTAACATATACTCCACTATATAATCCTATCCTATCATAGACTACCTATACTATACCTACTCTATCCATATACTTACTACCCTACTCATACTATATACTAATACTACTACTACCCCTAAATTTGGTGAAATATACCCTATCACCTCATACCCCACTCTATATATATACCCCAGTACTACTACTACCTATACTACTACTACATTATTATATATCACTATATAACATAAACAATACACTATCTCCTATCCACCCCTACTATCATACCCCTACCATATATATCAATAATATACTATCTCTATATACTTACCTACTACCCTATCACCCCTACTATATACTACTACATACCCCCTATATACTACCCCACCTACTATCTATCATACCTCTATTCCAAGACGCAAATAACCAGTATATTTGATGGGCCCCCAATAGAGTGACATGCTTCCCACAACGGGCGCGGTGGCAAATCTCTGCCCATATCGACAATTGTCAACAAAACATCTTTGACTCACTAAATCACACCACGTAGCTCACAATCCACTCTACCTTGATTCGTAAGTAATTATCTCTACACGATTACTTTTTCATCTTGAATCTTAATTCTTTTTATCTTTCAACAAAATTACAACCCAAACTTAAATACTTTTCACACTACTTTTTCACTTTATTGTTAGCTTTATACTTTCTCGTAACTTCCTTTTAACTTCCCTCATACTTCCTCCTTTGCACAAGGAGCTGTGTACTGCAATTGAAGAAGGGTCAAACGGGGCTGGAGCTACTAAACAGACAGTGAAGAGACCCAGAAAAAACCAGCCGTCAGGACCATCATCTCCCCGCCCAACTTATGTCCGCAATACTCATTGACAACAGAAGCGCGAGACTCTCTCCGAGTTGCTCTTTATAAGTAAGTGTTCTATATTCTTAAGTAATACCCAGCGTTCTAACTCCATAAGTGCGCCTTTCACATTCTAAACACAGGTCTAAAACAACTTAACAGAATACAGATCCACTACATAAACATCTTTCGAACTTTGACCAATACAAGTTTCATTGCCGATCTCAATTCATCATTTCCTTTGATACTAAATAAATTTTGCAACTACCACCACTCACATAATAATAATAATACTAATAATCACATCTACATACATAATTATATAAAGAAATCAATATAATCAATAATAATCTAATCCAATAATAATAATTAATAAATACCCATGTCCCCCCCCCCCCCAGTAACTAATACTTAATGCATTATCAACTAATAATAACTATCAATACTCAACTTACATTCAATCGATAATATTGCATTATCAATTACATAATTAATAATTACCCAATAAATACATAATAATACTCAATTCCAATACATACATAATAACACTCCCCCATAATAATAATAACATAATACTACTAATATTCAATAATAACATAATTTTAACACACTAATAAATAATATATAATCAATCCAATATAAGCAAATAATACTAATAATTCTAATACTATAAATAATAATTAAATAATAATAATAACTAATCAATAATTCCAAATAATAATCTAACTACTCTGATAAAATCAATAATTAATAATCAATAATAATCACATCAATAATGCTAATAAATAAATAATAATAACTAATCTGCATTAATAACTAATAACTAAAATCAATAATAATAATAACTAATACATAATAATAATAACTCTAATCAATAACTAATAATAATAATAATATTGTACAAGACTAGTACTTCTCTTTTCATTGTCTCCCAATCTCAACACCACCGTGTTAAAACACAAATTAACCATTATTATGAGAAAATACGTGAATTCCGGTAGCAGTGTCGTGAGAATCCACTCAGGCCCCTAGCTGCTCTAGGGTCGATCCCTCTCGCGGATCCTCAGGTCGTTCCATTACCTTAGTGCAGTTTTCCCTCCCTTGGGATGGGAGATCCCCGACCTACCCTATAACAACAAAGCCTTGAACCTTAATCTTGCATTAATTTACAACTCTTTCTCCCACAAATCTCACCTTTTATTCATCATCACAGTATTTTCTTCTCTTTTCCCTTTAAAACCTAAGTGTTCCTTAAGTAGCTTCTTTAAGTGAATCCCTAAGTTCTCCCTTCACCCCTGTTCCTTATGTGATCCTCTGAGTGTTTCCTTAAGTATTTCCTCCAGTGTTCCTTACGCGCGTGTTTATTGAGTTGTTGTTCCCTTATGTCGCTCCTTACAGTGTTCCCTCTCAACGTGTCTCCTTATGCTATTCCTTAAGCGTGTTCCCTTAATTGTTCCTTATGCTGTTCCTTAATCGTCCTTCCCTTACTGGTGTTTATCTAAGTTTCTCCTTATGTGTTCCTTCCGTGTTCCATAAGTCACCAGATTAAGTCGTTCCTTAAAGTGTCCTCCTTATGCTCGTTCCTTAAGTGTTTTCAATAACCCCCCAGCTGTTCCTCTATGTGCTCCTCTTAAATCGTTCCCCTTACAGTGATATCATGCCATTTCTTAAATCCTTACAACTCGGTCTCGTATAAACTATACGCCTTCACAATCCTCTATTGTTCACAGAACTGCCAAACTCCACTAAATTGGACAACTTGAAGAAACACTTTCATTATTCAGTAATGAGACCCTTACTTATTTTCTGGGATTGGCTTTATCCCCTTCCCAATTCACTACCCCAATACAAGCTGCTCTACATTAAGCTCCCACCAAATCTATGAAATTCATTTGTAAATTGTACCCCACTGAATTAACTCATCATCTACAATAGTTTTTCTTTTTCTTCACTCTCCTTCCCATTACAACGGAAATCTCACTCCACTTCTTACATTGGTTCTTACTCAAAGTTTTTTTCATTTTCACCCCTATATCTATTCACTTTACATTGATTCTAATTTAAAAGGATTCAAAATGATTTTACTTTTTAATCTTAATACACACACCATAATTTAATATACACCTCATACGCAACACGACTATACTAAACCTACCCCTTAATTATACACCTCCATCTCAAAATGAATCAATCAATACCAACTCTGAAAACACATCAAAATGCAACAATTTCGTTACACCGACGCTCCAAAATTTGCAATTGCCTTGAATAGAAGCCTAACAAACCAACAATCTCTACACTCTCCTTATAAACGCTTAGACTAATTTTCTCCACAAAATCCCCTTATCATTAAACATTGAGCGTCTGCCAACAACTTGAAAGCACTCCGGCACGCAACTTCATCAACATGCTTCGCTCTTTCACTACACTTCTTCCTTACAAACCGATCTACACCAAGAGGGACGACTTTCAATAGACTCTCTATCCAAGAAGTCTATTGACTTCTCACCAATCTCGCACTTTTATTTCTCTCTGATTCAAAGAACAGAATTGAAGAGTCCCCGGCTTGACGGGACAAACTCAAGACGGCTAAAGCGCAGTATTCTTCCAATAGCAAAAAATCGCCCGTTTCGAATGCAAGACGATAGTGACAACGACAGGGACGGATGAATAAATAGCAAAAGTCATACATCTTGAATTCTAATTGTCCTGCTACGCTTCTTGCCTAATATCAATTACAAAACACTTGTTCATTTAGGCTGAACTTTTAAGCCAAACTTTCTAAAGCTATATCGCGCACTACATACCACCACCCCACAAACACACACCCACTTCATTATCTATTATCTATTATCTATTATCTATTATCTATCTCATATCATTATCCTCACCTACTCTATTATTATTACTATTATTATTATTTATCTTCCATTTCTTCCATTATTACTATTATTATCTCTATCATTATTATCTCATTCCATTTATTATTAAACACCTGCAGGAAAGAATGTTTAACCATCACACACCCCCCACCACACACCCACTCACCACACACTACACTTACCCTATACCTATACTATATCCAATACCCTACTATCCCCCATCACCCCTCATATACCCTCTACTCTCATACTACCCTACTACCTTACCTTACTCACTCTATCATCATACTCCCCTCTCCTATACACTACCTTACTATATCTCTCTAACCTCATCCCCTATACCCCTCCTATCATACTAGTATACCTATACACCCTCTTACCTATCATTACCCCCCACCTACCTTATATTAACACACCTACCTATAGGCGCCCCTAATCATATATACTCTATCATTCCTTTACTCCTACCTAATCACTATATATACTATACTACCCCTCTACTCACCTCACTATACACCCTATACTACCTTCCCCCTATATTATATCTATACTCTATATATACTAATACACTTAACCTCATCATACCTATACTCCCTCTACCTATCTACTATATAATACTATACTATACCCCCCCTACCTCTTATATATATACCTACCTATACTTCTGCCCCCTCACTTCCTATACTATATATCTATATTATCACCCTCTCTACCTACCTTATATCTACCTCACCCTATATATCTCTCACCCCTACTACTACTACCTACCCCTATACTACTACCCTATCTACTACTACTATACTACTCCTATTATATCCATACCTCATCACCCCTCACCTACTATACCTCACTATATATATCTATAACTCTATCCACTATCATATGACCTATATATTACTAACTAACCTCTCATATACCTACCCCTTATACCCCTTAACTATATATATTACTACATACTCATCTACTACCCCTACTACCTACCCTACCCTATCATATATCTATATATACTACCTCTTTAGAAAGCCACCTCTCCCACCCCCTTACCCCTGCCTCGCTGCTGCTGCTTCCCTCGTCAGGTTGCTCGCATGCTTGTTACGCCCCCCCCCCCCCCTCCCTCTCCCCTCCCCCTGTGTCGCTGCTACTCCAGTTCCCCTGTCTTAAAACCTCTCCTAGTTTTTCCGATCTCCCACCCCCCCCATGCCTTTATCCTACCCCCACCATCCGATTGATCCAATACCTCTACCACTTAATCAACTCAAATCGTCCCTCCAACTCTAATCCCCCCTCCCCCCCCCTCCCCCCCCCCCCCCCCCCCCCCACCCCCCCTCCCAACTCAATAATAATAACTAATAACTCTTAATAATAATACATCACTAATAATAATACATAATCAATAACTCATCAATCACATAATCAATAATACATAATAAATAATATTAATCGAATAATAATAATCTAATAATAATAAATCACATCAATAAAACATATAAATAAAACAAACACCCATAATTAATAAAATCAGTAGTCAATCAATCCACGTAATCAATAATCAATAATAATAATAATAATAATCCAACAATACCAAAATCACTACATAATAATCATAATAATAATAATACATAATTAACTCAATAATAATAATACTAACTAACTCCAATAAATAATTAATCCAATTCATAATACTAATAATAACTCATGTTTTATAAGAAACTTCAAAGGGCAAGACGTCATCAAAACGACTTCGGTATTAATGTTGACATACAAAATCACTTCCCCCCCCTTACTTATTCCAGCTAGGATCAAACACTTCCTCTCCACTGTTATCATCGCCGAAACACCCTCCCCAGCAGAACCTACAACATGTTACTCCACCACTTGACTCTTTCACAGCAAAAAACAAACATCAATATATTGCTCCCATTAGTCGCGCACCAAACTTCCAAGCTTCTTCTTTGACCGACAAAAAAACACCAACCAACACAACAAACACCGCTACGTGGCATCATTCTATTTCTGTTACGTTCTTTGTTTGAGACATTTTTTTTATTCACGTGGTTGGCTAAAATTTTGAAACCCTCTTTTTTAATTTTTCTTTCCCAACTCCACACAAAATTCACCGAATTATTTCCTTCCTCTTTTAACACAACAACAACAACACATAAACAAAAAACCTCCACACAAAAAAAAATAACAAACAAAAAAAAAACTAAATTCGACCATGCGTGAAGCGACGTTTATTCTCAGCTATCACTCGTCACTGAAAGACTCTTCGCATGTTTCGCCACGAGTCTTAACCGCTCCAGTATACGGTTTCTCCACATACTTCACGTCATATATACTCACCCCTAATACTACCCCTCTACCCTACTTATACCTACTTACTACCCTATACCTTCACTATCATACTACTTACCTACTACTCCTCACTACCCTTTATTCCCCACTACTACTATCCTATACCCCTACTACTCATATACTATACCTACTCATACTATCAATGTCCTACCAGCCTAATATAAGATCATCTTATACTTTTTGCCTAACACACTACAAAAGACACACGAACACATCATTCCTTCTACTAATCACGAACATCCAAACAAAACCTCCTATACAGCTGCACTATAGCTACTACTACTACCTCATATCATTACCTCCCTACTATATACACTACCCTACTATACCTCATACTACCTCACTCATCCTCTACTATCATACCTACCCCTCCACTACGCTACTCACCTATATATATTACTACTACTACTACTACCTATTCTTTACTTTATTATCTATATATCTGCGTAATACCCATATTCTATACTTACTCCCCTCACTACTCACCTATTACTATTCTCTATCCTCTTTTTTAACTGACCTACTAACTCACCTATATACTACTTGGTTTCTACTAACAATTTTTCTTCACTATATCCTACTACCTCCCTCACATCTACTCGCTTATATATATATCTATATATACCTCCCATATATTACTATATATACTATACTATCTATCATCAACCTACCCCCTACTATATTCTCTATACTATATATTCATCTACCTATATATATATACTCTTCCCTATACTATATACTTATCACCCTACTACTATACTTACTATCCCCTATCATTAACCTGATATTACTATATATACTATATCATAACTCATATACCCTATATAACTATTATACTATATCACTATATACTATATATATATTACTCATATACTACTATACCTCATATCAGAATCCTTACTTACTCTATATCACTATATTTGTACTACTACCTATACTACTATCTATACCTATACCCTACCTCACGCTATATACCTCCCTACCTACTCATATAACTACTATATACCTATATATACTACTACTATATATATATAGGTTCACATATACTATATACTATACTAATATACTACCAGTATAATTATATACTCATATATAAATGCTTACTTGCTCACAATGTCCTCTGGCTTCATCTTCCCTCGGCTTCCTGGGCAGCAAAACCTCATCCGCACAAACTTCCTATCTGGTGATACGGCTACTTCTGTCCACCTATCACATCACACCTGTACTTCCCCCAACCTCCTACACTTCCCTCCACTCCGCCAGTGGTAATATTGAAACGCATACAGTTAACACTCTACCAAACTACTTTCAAAGTATTATACACCCGAACACTGTCAAAATTGAAACAAGTTTCTCTTAACTTTTACAAAACTATTCTATTTTGCCCTTGGTACTTTCATTTCCACTACTTCATTGTTAATAACAGGTGCTAACACCGACCCCCCCGTCCGACACATAAACTGATTTACCACATACCACTTCGGTCACCTCCGCCAATAATGCAAGGAAACAGCTACGGTCTTGAAAGTAGACAATTTCTCTACTTTCACTCATCCTGTCCTATAGTTCGACCCCAATGTCTCTACCCCGAATCTCCTCGCTTCTTTTTTGGGTATTTCGAATATGTCGGGCTACTCTTTCGCATCGCAGTCTCTTCCCCCCGCGTCCCCCCCGGTAATCACCGTCTTTGCTGACATTCCCTCTCTAGACCTCACAAATCATCACCATCTCACCAAATCCATTGAAATATCAATAGAACCCCCTTCATACTATACTACCTTATACTATATTATTATAGTCACTATACTACTATACTCACCTATACTATATATACCCTCCCCCTCACTACCTATATATACTACTATATCATACATCACAGATATCTATACTACTACTCATACCTATATATCTATATATTACTACTCTATACCTACTATAACCATATACTACGCCTCCCCTACTATATACCCTCATACCTTTTTTCTCATTCCTCTACTTCATCTACTTTAATATACACTACTCATATACCCTCTAACTCTCTCATATATACTACCCTCCTATCATACTACTATAATCATATACTATTCTATACCCTCTTTCTACTACCTACCTCATCCTCTATCATATATTACCTATCATGTTCTCTAAAACAAATAGTCAATTAATAATAACTAATACTAATAATAATAATAATCAATACCATAATCCAATACATAATAATAATCAATCAATAACTAATAACAATAATTAATCAATAATACATACATTCCAATCTCCCAACTATTACCTCTCTCCATACCCCCCCCTAATCAATAATCTCTTCATAATAATAATAATCACTTCAACGTTAAGCCTATCCCAATAACTCAATCAACTTAATTTACTCCAATAACTAATAATAATAATAATAATAACTCACTCACACTAATAATAATAATCAATCACTATAATCATAAAATAAAATCTAATCAATAATAATAATATTAATTTCCCATATTTTAATACTAATAATAATACATAATCAACTCAAAAACTCAACTAAAAATATAACACATCAATCATAACTAATATCAATACATAATAACTAATAATAATAATCCCAATCAAAAAATAATAATTAATAATACATACTCCACTCATAATAATAACAATAAAACTCCACTAACTCCATAACTAATCACCTAAACACTGTCCATTAATATCCAAATAACGTATTAACTCAACACTTCCTCTACACTTGAAAAATCCCGCGAATGCATCGGCACACAACAATACCACATACCACCATTTGAACCTTTTTTGTTCTCTTCTCAATCGGATAATCCTATCTCCTCATTTAATTACTCTTCCGCTTCTTATCTCCCTTACCCATTGCTTTCTTTTACCTTTCTTTTAACTCTCTCTGCTTCATTTCCATCATTTCTCTCACCATTTTTCCTTAACTCTTACTTACAACTAACATGTCTTTAAAATCTCATTTTTTACTTTATTCTTTCCTGATCTCATTTATATAATCTATCTTTTTACATCTACTTTCTTCATCTTTATTTTTACCATTATTTCTAAAACCTTTCGGTTGTTATTATTCTCTTCATTATATATTATTATCTATCTTTTTATTCATTATTATCTATTATTATTTCATTATCTATTATCTATCTTCTATTATTCATTCCCCACTCATTCATTATCTATAATTTATTCTTACCACTCTATTATCCATTATCTATTATCTATATACTATTATTATATTATTACTATTATATTCATTTTATCTATTATATATTTTCCCATCCTATTTCATTACTTAATATTATTATTCATTCATTAGTGACTCATTCTTATTCAAAAACAGAGGAGGTACTATTCTATATCTATAATTATTATTACACTTCAGTTTCATCTTAATACTCAGCCGACACTCACCACTACTTTTAAACAACTCCTTTGCTACCACCACCTCTATTTCTTTCACAACATCTCTCTTTCTCCTCTATATCTCCTCTCTATCTCTGCACAAAAATCTTCAACACTCCTTCATTTTTCCCTATCATTTGTTTCAATACACTCCTTCTCGTGCTTTAAACAACATAAAACAAAGAACAGTAATAAAAATTACAAGATACTTAAGTCCTACAAAAAATCAAAATTAGAACATAAAACAACCCTCTAAAACAAACAACAAACTCAAAAACAAACACATAGTCTACTTAACAGTCTAACGAAAATACCGTTTTTGAATTTTAAAACATTAAAACTAAATAAAAAGAAACTTTCAAGGGAGAATTATTACCCTTATTCAGTAACCTAATTCTTTTCAAGTCCGAATATTAATCTCTCTCTTTATTCTTTCATTCACTCCTCATTATTATTATTATTACTTATCTCCTATTATTATCTATTATTATATTATTATTCTTTATTCACTCCTCATCATTATTATTCATCTATATCCTATACACTATAATTACTCACACTTATCTATCCTCACTCTTATTTAATATTATATTATTATTATTTAATCATTATCTATTTATTACTTACTATTATTATTATTCTCCCCCCATCTATTATTATTATCTATTCATTACCCTCTTATTATTCTTTATCTCTCAATCTATTAATTATTATTCTACCATTATTATTATTCCATTATTATTATTCCTTATTATTATTCATATTCCCCTTCATTCCTCTATTATTATTATTATTATTATTCCCCCCCATTAACGTACCCCACCTTTCATACTCTTATTATCTATATTCCATTATTATTCATTATTACCTTATTATTATATTACTATATTATTCATTCCTTATTAAAGCTCTTTTACTATTCCTATCCTATTATTATTATTATTACTTATTATTACTCACTATTTATTATTATTCCATTCATTATTCATTTTCAATGGTCTTCTTCTTCCTCTTATTATTTTTATTATTATATTATTATTGACCCTATATCCCCTATTTACCTAAACTACTCATATATATACCTACCTCACCCCTCCCCACTTATATTACCTATATACCTATATCCCCTATAAAACTTCATATTATAATTCCACTATCACTATTGACTACCTACTATACCTATCACTACTACTACTATACGCCTCACTACTCTACTACCTATATACTCACCCAATATATATCATATATATCATACTGTCTCACTCACTCACTCACCTATACCCCACTCATACCCTACTCTACCCCTATATCTATATATACCCTTCCCTATCCACCCTATCACTATATACCTACTTATATAATTTTCCCCTATACCCCTAATACTATACCCTATATTAATACCTACTCCATACTATATTAAAACCCTCACCTATACACTCACCTCATATATAACTTTACTATCTATACTATACTACTCATATACCTCACCTATACTACCTACTAACTACCTATATACCTATATATATATATACTTATATATACCCTCACTATCCCTACTACCTACTATACCTTACTCATACTATCCCTTTCCTCAACTTCTTGAAGGAAAAGCAAAGTCAGCTGTATATCGACGTCAAAGAGCTTTTGGCTGTTGCCTTAGTATAAATATATTCCCTATAAATTGCCTCCTTCTGACAAACCTCTATTTGAAAGCTCTCACTACAATACTCTTCCGGCTGCCAAAGACTACATCGCAAATTCTAATAGTCACATACATTACTTATCCACTCAATACTTCTAACGCCTAGCCAAAGGCCCCTATCCTTTGCCTCTCTTTGTTAATTAATTTTACAAAAGACGAAGCTCCTTGCTTGAACATTTTATTTTTAACTTCACAACCAATTTTCAATGAAAATTAGATATGAATTATTTAATTTTAGATGATGAAAAACCTTTTTGCGAAAATGTAATCTTTATCTCCTATCCACTAACTCAGGTTCGTCTCCTTTTGAAATTCAATAATACTCAGCACAATAATGAAATAGATTTTTTCCTGCAGAATAATTGTTGGATACTCATTTAAATTTCTTGGTGCCTCTTCTATTTTTTTTCATGTCTCTCTCTTCTACACCTATCCCTACTCGCTTCTTTTTGAAAAGTCTCTTTAACTTCCTAATACTCGGCATTATTCCCCCTATGCCACAGCGGACAATATACTACTCCCTATATCATATATATATATACTATATACTCACCACCTATCCATCACTATCTCACTCATAGCTACCCTACTACTATACTACTACCCTCATACTACTACTATATTCACCTATCTATACTCTCTTCCCTACTACTACCTATCACTTACCTATCATAGTATACCTACCCCTATCTACTATATACTCGCTTATTCCATACCTATATATATACTATATATACTATACACACCTACTATCATATATACTATATTATACCTACCTATATACTCTCACCCTTTTATATTCTATTTATACCCCCTACCTATACTATATATATACCTTATCATACGTGCAAAAAAATGTTACTGTCTTCCTATCTACTATACTATACTATATATATTTCTATATATACTACCTTATATATATCCCATGAGTATTAAAACTAATCACTACTACTACTACTATCCTATACGATATTCCAATACTACCCCCCCCCCCTCCTACACACCATATATATATATATCCTACCTACTACACTACTACTTATACTATACTATATACTATATACTCTACTACCTACCTCTACATACTCATACTATATACACCCTACCCTACCTACTTTATACTCATACTCCTATTTTAACTCACCTACATCCTACCCCTACTCATCACTCCACCTCATCCCTACTACTATACCCTACTACTACTCCTATATATAGTCTATACTCATTATATTATATCAGGACTGTCAACTTCTAAACCACTATACACGTCACTCTGGTATCTAAGCACAACTTTCTACACTTTAATTACCTATACTACAGTATATCTCTCATTTCACAATGATAAAAACTCGATTGACATGTTCGCTGACGATTCTACCAGACTAATAACCCACAACCTAGCTCAGTCAACTTGTTCTCACTCTGAACCAGTTTCTCCAATTACCTCTCTCCCCTCCTATACCCTTCATATCTCGCGTACACTGCACCTGCCTCTTTCTACCAGCATCACGAACACCGCTGCCGACTCGCCCCCAGTTCACAAACGCCCCTACCTTTATCTCAGCACTTCCTACTGTATATACGAAAAGGTGTTGATACGCTCTCGGCAAAAGAGAAACGGGTCTGGCCTCTCATGCCCAATCGACTCCACAAACGACCCGTACGATAAACAACTTGACCCTAACCAGGCCGCGCCCCACAGCCAGCAATTCACCCGATATCCCCAATCTTGACTCTCCTCGGAACCACTGTCTACGCTCGTCTGCGGCGCACAATCTCACCGGTGCTATTTGTTCATTTCAAAACTCCCCGGTACCCTATCACGGTTTGAACAGAGTTCTCTCTTGTCTTTTTTACAAATGCCTCCCTACACTCTCCTTACCTATCTCTTATTCAAAATATTTCACTTGCTCACCACACCTTTCCTTTGCACAGGAATTGAAACTACACACACCTTTCCTTCCTCAATCCTTCTAACGTATCCCCACCACACCCCTGTTGCTGAAAGCACACCTCCCCCTTAGCGGCATGCCCATGTCCAGACCCCCATGCTCACCGTTCTACAACAAGGTTAAGCATACCAACCAACACTAAGTGCGCGTTCTTCCTCCATTTGCGAACTGCCACTTCGAACTAGCGCTCATTGTTGCTACTCTCTTCAGTATTTTTCCATCCCTGAACAAAAATTGATTATACTTTCTCACTACTCCTATACCCCTCCCCCACCCTACCTACCTATAATCCTCACCTACTATATATTATATTACTATACCTACTACCTATACTCACTATACACTACCCCCCCCCTACTATACTTCTATATACACTCATATACATAATACTACCACTTCCCCTACTCTATACTATACCTATACTCACTACCTTATTATACCTACTACTATATACATACCCTATACTCTCAACCTCCCATCCCTATATATTGACGTAAAACGTGCTCTTTTTTTCTCAATTCTGTTTTCATTACCGACACAAACACTCGAATCCTTTTCTCTCACTATATTTTCTTCGCTACTTTTCGACTTTTTCCCTCTCCTACATCTTCAACGACAGATTTCATCTCCTCCGCGCAGATTTTATCTTACAATCTATTCATACCTATCATCTCCCTCTTTCTACTTCATCTCGGATATTATCTTTAACAACCGTACACACAATTATCCCTCCAAAGGCTATACACCTATTTCAAAATTCCATTCAAAATACACCAATGAACATAAAAAATGAATTTTTGTTTTTTCAAAAGTTTATCTACTATCTTACTATTTTTGAACACCTCAAACTAGAGCATTTGCACGCACCTATCATTTCTTTTTTCAAAAGCCACCCCCTACCTCTAATATACCTACTACTAATCTTCACTAACTGATACCTACACTATATCATCACACCTATACCTCACCCTCATCATTTCCACTATACCTATATTTCATACTACTACCTACTCTATATCATATATGCTTTAACCAACAGAAATACTTTCTCTTATGTATAACAAACTCACTCCATCCCTACTCACTTTACTTATCTAAACTACTCACATCCTTTTTCTTAACATCAGAAGGACCATTTTATTACTGTACACATTAATTTCATTACTAACTTAATTAATATATTTCCGTTTATATTAATAATTCCAGGCACTCCTACCCCTTCTACTACATCATACCCCCTACTATATCATATCCCCCCCTCATACTACTACCTATCTACCCTACCTCACTTATCATCTACCCACCCTCATATATCCACTATCATCCTCCACTCATACCCTACTTACTACTATATCTCTACTTTATCTACTATTACTATTCTGCTTTGCCTGTGCTGCTGTCGTGCTGTTACCGTGCCGCACCCAACATAACACCCCAAAACTACGCAGTTTCCTTTTGTATTTGCCAGGGATAAGTCTTTTTACATAAGTCTTCCAGAACAAGCCCATCAATATTATTACTCTATTGGAGCGAAATGAAAGCCCCCTCCAATCAAGCAACAAAATCTAACAACCTGAACTATACAACCAACACCTTAACACAACAATGAACATCTTTACCAACAAACAAAACGAGCAACCAAAGAAAAAATATAACACCGCACCGCAGAAAAACAAACCACGAAACTCACCACATCCAATTGATCTCCCAGCGACTCCGCCAGACAACGTCCTACTCCGTATTTGTTCTCGCAATTACGGAATCCTCTTTCGTTTCATCAATTCCACCCATTACTTCAGCGACGGCTCCAATCAACATGCCAGCTTGAGCGGCAAAAGCGACAAGACAGAGCAGGAGGAGCAGAGAGCGCAGGAGCCGAGGAGCCGAGGAGCCGAGAGAGGGAGGAGCGAGGAGGAGCCGAGGCAGCGAGAGCGCAGCGACGCAAGAAGCAAGACCAGCACAGGCCCCCCAAGTCCCCCCAAAGCCACCACGCCAACGCACCCAACGCGCCCACCACGCACCGCACCCCCACCACCCGACCACGCCCACTCCAACCCGCACCACTACGCCCCACCACATCGCCCCAAGCACCAAGACCAACCCCCACCCCAACACGACCCACAACCCATACCAGCACAGCCATCACGACCACCGCCCCAAGCTTCACCCGCAACCCCGCACACCACGCCCATCCACGCACCAACACGCCCCCAACCCCCGCCCGAACCCCACCCGAAGCCCCACCACGCCTCCCCCACCCACGTACAGAAGAATCCTCGCCTCAAGCTCACAGCAACGCACACAGGCCCACACCGCCACCACGCAAGACAGCCAACCGACACCCACTTAACGACACAACCCCCTCCGACCAAGAACGCAACGACAGAAGACACAAAAACACAACCAAAACTGACAATTCCCTCCTAGTAATGATAAAATAAGCAAAAACAGAAAAAGCAAAACAACCAAAAGACAAAAAGAAAAAGCAAGAAGAAGAATGCAAGACAGCCACGAACGAAAAAGTTTGCGCAGAAGCAAGAAGAGAAGAAGAAGAAGAATACAGACGCACGAAGCAAGAGAAGCAAGAAGGACCGCACGCAAACGAAGACAGCACGCACAAGAACGCTTCTGAAAGAAGAAGAATTCAAAGAACGCAATTCGCACCCAAGAAGAACGAATTAAAAGCAAGAACTTCAAAGAGAAAGAACTCAATAATTAAAAGAATTACAACAGAAGAAGAATTAAAAAACTCTCACCAAGATAGAAGCCAAGAACCACTTACACAAGCAAAAGAATTAACATCGAAGAATTACAACCAAGAACGCAAGCAAATACAATTAAAAGAAGACTTGAACGCAATTTAATGAAGCAAGAATTCCAAGAAGAACATTCAAAGGAAGACAGAGTTATATTCACAACATAACAAGCTTTAATGATACATGTCCGCCTTATGTTTTTCTAAATTAAAACCGATACTTACTATTCTCATCATGTGTGATCTTTTTAAAAACACTACTCACTTTATTTAATACTTATATCTATATTACTATTATTACTATCATGCATACCTATATACCTACATATATACATATACATATATTACCCTATATATATATATATATCCTATTACTACTCACTATCATATATATATATACTCACTATATATATACCCTATACCTATATTTACCCACTATATATACTATACTGCTACTATATATACCTACCTCATACTATATATACCTTCTTTCTACCTATACCCTCTATTATTCTCACCTACTATACCCTATACTATATCACTACCCCCTACTACTTATATACTACCTACTACTACCTATATACTATATACTCATATTACCTCACTAAACCTCACCTTATATCACTACCTCTACCTATACTACCTATACTCCTAGTTACTACTACTATCATCTCATATATCATATATAATCATATACCCCTATTACCCCCTACTACTCACTACGTATACTCCTCACCCCATACCCCCCCCCTATAATTATACCCTATATATCACACTGCCCCCTGTCACTACTCATAATCATATACTATATATATATACTACTCTCCTACCCCTACCCTCTATACCTTTCCTACTACTCTACTCTTTACCCCCTACCTATATACCTACTACCACTATCATATCCTATATATTCACCTATACCTATATATATGTGCCTATACTATATACCTACCTCTCTCTATACTACTCTATACCTATACCACCCTATACCACTACTACTACTACTACTAGCTACTACTACTACTACTATATATCAGACAAATATCTTATCCACATATCATATATACCTACTTATAGTGCTCGCACGTGTCTACGTGTGTTCTGTGAGTGTGCTGTAGCTCTGTGTACGCGCTACCCTCATACTGGTAGCGTCTTGCGTCTCACTCTTGAACAATATCTCTCATGCGCATGCCTCATAAAAACATTTTCTTTTCTCTATCAATACATTAATAAACCAAAAAAAGCTAAACAAAGGACCCTACATTCAAAGGCTTCCCCACCCAACAAAAATATAAAAAACATAACAAAATTTGAAACCAATAAAACTCAACTCATGCGCGCCGCGCTCGCGGCGCCGTTCGATCTCTCCGGCTCGTTACGCGCTCCGGTGCGTGAGGGAGTGGACTTCGCAAAGCTACCGACGAACTTGTTTTAGGCATCACAATGAACCCCTATCTTCCGACCTCCCCCCTGGTGGTATGCGGAGCCGGTCGCGGCGAGTGCGACACGCAAAATTGCGATGCCTTGCATCAAACCCCCCTTCACTTCAACTCCGGTTACTTATGCAAATTATCTCCAAACACAATCCTCTTCGTGACTGGCCTAAAGTTTTTAAGTTATCAAAAGGATATGAACGCCTCATTTCTTTTCAACTGGAACAATGAAATCTAGGATACACTCGGCAAAACACTAAATTTAAGACAACTCATAACAATTGATCTCAAAACTCCATCTGTACATGAAACTAACCCTATATTACTTTAACGTACTCCCATAATTATAATAAAATTTTAAATATATACCCAAAGGTAACTTACTAAACCCCCAGTATACACATAAAATTTACAAAATACAATACAAAATCGATACAAGATACAAAACAGAAGTTTAGGATAATCTTTTATTTCGCAATCCTGACCCCTATACTATATCACCTATACTTACCCTATACCTATACTATACCCAATACCTATACCTTACCTCATTCACTACTATACTATATATACTACTCTGTTGTTTTATTTGAACCTATATACTATATATACTAACCTACCTCCCTATATATATATGCCTAAACATAACCAGAGCATATCTAAACATGTTCTACTCTTCGCTTTGCTGACTACTTTCGGGTGAATTGCACATCTATCCATCATCAGACTTAGATTATTCATATGCAAACCAAGTTATACAAAAAATTACACCAATAAAATAATCTTAAACTCACAACTCTCATACATAAAAAGTTACGCTATCACTATATCATTATATATATCACCTTCACCTACTCACTACTACCCTCATATATATTATATACTACCTATACTATACTTCACTCATATACCCTACTCATTACTTCATTATATATACTTACTATATACTATATCTCCTCACCTACTATTCCCCTACTATACTATATATACCTACCTATACTACCCCCCTATATATATACAATCAAATAGAAACAAATTAACATCTTCCAACATCATATAGTCGAAGCAATACCACTAAATGACAAAATTCTTTCTTCAGCACTCTCAAAAATTACTTATGCGTTACATATAAATCTCTTCATTCTGCCTCGGAGCCCCAACAACCCTCCTCCCCCCCCATCCCCCCCCCCCCGTGGTCGCCAAATGTTCCATACAACTCCTACTTCCTCAACGCAGACGAGGTCAGACTTCTCTTTCAAAACACTCCTAACACTCATTGAATTTGACATTCCTGCCCTATAGCGCATCGCACTTTTTCCGAAGCAGTAGCCCTGAGACACTTATATCATTTCGCAGAATATGCATATATCGATGCCTGCCATAACAAGTTCCGACAGTTCGACTCAAAATACTCATGTTTTATGATATACAGACGGCAATTGCGCAATAGTGCGACAACCTCACCGAGCACAGCTCTCTTCCTACGTACCCCGTGCTATTCATCACAGTCACCGCCACTCTCGCTCTTCTCGCTACTTATACACTGATGAGCATAACAGGCTCAAAGGAAGTTTACTCCTTCGACTCTTTGGACAGACATTTTTTAATTTTCATTTCTCTATTCGCACACAACGCTAAATTGAATTCTCGCTACTGGGCCCCCGTCATCAATTCCTTAATTATTCCTATAATCGGCGTTCAATTCACCCCTACTCCAATCTCCTAATTAAAACCGGGTCACACTCTCTCATATACTGAATTCTCCTTTTTCAGTTCACTGTCTACGTAAGTTCACACAGCCAATCTGATGAAGTTTTAAGCAAAACCAACGCTCTGTCCCTAATATTTTTGTCCTATCAACTTTCTACACCCCTGCGAATCCATTCTTCTAGAAATAGCCGTCTTTAGGAAGTTCACATTCACTTCGAACACTCTCCCAACTATCATGTATATGACGATTTTGCCCCCTCGCTCTATTCCACAACGTATTCCTAGGTACACTTTCAACACTACTCTTTATAAACCTCAACTTCCGGATAATATATATTTAATTCTTGTGGCTTTAACTCCTATCCATCATGCTTGGCCTTCCTATAAAACTCGGCTTTTTGAAATTTGGGCTCTGTCTTTCTCTTACTAAAGACATTCTATCTCAAACCATAAATTGTTGTTTCACTTTTCAACATTTTTTTCTTAAAAATATTAAGGCGCTCATAATCTTATAACTCTTTATAGGACATTTTCGACCAACATTTCCACACTCTTCGATAAAAAAATTACCAATTTGCTGCACGACTTTTGCATAAATTTCTTCTACCTCACCTTCACTTCTGTCTAATTCCTTTCCTCCAGAATCAGTTCTCTTGCAGACTTCAGTTCACTTCTCGATCTTTATTTTGGCCCTTTTCATTTCTTCTTTCACAGCTGTTTCCAATGAATCTGACTCTGGCTATTTACAGTATTTTATTTCCATAGATAATTACTGAAATCGTAAGCAAGTAAGCCCATAGGCGTAAACAGTGAATGTTTAGGCCTATTCCTTGTTTATTGCATGGCATGACATGGCATGGCATGGCATGGTCCTTTTGTCTGATAATTTCAATAAGCCTGTTCTCATTCGAATTCTCGTGAGTGGCATGTCCCCCCTGCGGTTGCCTTACGCCTTTTGTTTACCGCTCCCCTATATTCATCTAGATGGAAGCCTGGCCCCTCCCTTACGTGAAATAATTCTCCCAGTAAGCCCTCCTGTTATAAATTTTCGAATGACTAGGAAATTTTTTGGTGGCCCCCGGCCCCTAATCCCCGGCCCCTAATCCCCGGCCCCTGGCCCCCTACCTCTTCTTACCCATATGTGTAGGTCTAAACTATTAGTGGTTTATCCTATATTACTACCTATATACTACGCTATATATACTATTATACTCACCTCCCTCCATCATACTACTAGTACTACCCTCTCCTCCTACCCTATACTACTAACTCATACCTACTACTACCTACTACCTATACTATCTACTACTACTATATCAAAACCTATATATCATTACTCATTATTAACCTATACCTATATCATACTATATCAGTACTCACTAGATAATACCTATATACCTACTATACCCTACTACACCCCTACCCCTCACTATCCTACTCAGCCTACTACCCATACCTCTATATATACCCCTATATATACCTCACATATACCTATAAAAAACATTACCTAGTACTATATATATATACAACTACCTACCCCTACTATACTAATAAAACCCTCCATATACCTAATCATCTACTATACTATATCACTACCTTATCCTTATACATACTATACGACCTACTACTACTATCTACACCTACTATTGTCTACTCTTGGAACTATACCCTATATATACTATACTATATACTATCACCCCTATCCCCCTGCTCTCCTATATCCTATACTATTACCTATATCATACTCACCTACTACTACTCCAAACTATCTTACCATAACTATATCCTATACTACTACTCACCACCTCCACTACCTTACTATCATATATCATATCCCTATAATATATTACTATACTCTCTATATACCCTACTATACCTTATCCTCTAACTTACTACTATACTATTACTACTACTACAACTATGGGTATACCCTACCTATATATATATACCCCCTATACTATATATATTATATATCATACTATCTCTTTACATCACCCTCTAACTATAACCTCACTATATATATATATACTCACTCACTACAAGGGTCGATTCCCTTTTAACTTCGTACCACATATCCTCTATATCTATCACTCCGTTCTCTACTCTCCCATTTTCTCCATCTCGTTCTTTATTTAAACAACGCAATTGGATAAAATATTAATTTCATTCGAAATTTTCTGGGGGCTTGGCGTCTTCCCCCCCCCCTAGCCAACACCCCCCCTCCCCCCCGCATCAACGCCCCCTTGGACCTGTATCCGCTATGATATTTTACCAATTTTATCATTTATATTCTGACTCTCCGCAATCTCTATCAATCGCGTTCATTTATTAATCATTTTTATTTTATTTTTGTTTCACTCATCATAATTTCATTATATAGTAAAAAATACGATTTTTAAAGCCTACGATATAATAAAGCCTGCTAGTAGCCTACTATATAACAGCCCCCTTCACTAGTAGCCTACCCTCATCATAAATAAAGAATTAGCAATACTACTATATTATGCGCCTATTCAACGTTCTCAACTATTTATGCTTCACTATACTCACTACTCAATCAAAAAAAATTCGTAATGTTAAGTAACTATCATGACATTTATGCGCTTTTACCACCTGTTGTTTTAGTACTAATTAGTAATTAATAATAGTACTATACGGTTTTGATAAGTTTTATTGTTGAAAAATAGATGAAAGAAAATGTTTTTATTTCTTATCAGTGTAATTGCTCAACTTTGATTCGTTGTCTAAGCGTATTCAACCATTTTTTTAACCCTACACTATATACTACTACTATACTATATACTATTCCCACATACTACTATATATATACCTAAATGAGCGCGGGTATACTAATACTATTTATCCACTCACCTATACTATATCATTATCACCTCACCTATATACTCATCTATACTTAACCTATATCCCCTATATACTCCTACTTCATAACCTACCTACTATACTTCCTACCCCTCTACTACTACTCATATACTACTACTACTCATACTATACCACACAATATGTATATATACACTACTATACTACTACTCACTCATAAAATAACACTCCCACCATACTATTACCTCACTCACTATATATCCTAATATATAGTATTATCACTATACTCACCTACCTCCTAGCTCACTACCCCCCTTTACTTATACGCTACTCATATCTACTATATATTATACCATATATATCTCTCTATACCTCACCCGGTATACCCTATACCTACTACTACTATACCCCTACCACCCCCC
>JABUQX010134165.1:25000-31385 GCA_015478945.1 Trachelipus rathkii | reverse complement strand
ATCATTAATAAATTATTTGCAATAAAATGGATTCCTAATTGAATTGTTGCGATGGTTAGTTGGATTGATATTTCTTTGTCAGTCTTATATATATGTTTTGATATTATTGTATAAGAGTGGTACCTTGTTGTTATAATTCGATATATTTTCCTATGACGATTAAAGCTGAAAATTATAGGTCTGTCATTTGTGCAGGTGTATTTCTATCGGTTGTATATTGTTAGTATGTTGATTATTTATTTATTCTTTTTACTATAATCTTATATTTTTTCATGGTTCCTTATTATTTGTTTTTATTTTGCAAGTTTAATTGACTAAGGGTGTTGATTGATAATTAATTACATCTTATTTGGGGTGTATTATAGATTTATATTCTTTTACGTTTGGGATGGTTTGAATGAATTGTTATTTATTTTAAGGGTGTATTGTTATTTTTTAGATTGGAAGTTTAGTGGTAATTTATTATTTTTTGGTAATATATTATTTATGTTTATTTAACTGATAATATTTATATAATGTGTAATTTTATTGAAGTGAATTTGGTAAATATTATATGGTATGGTGGTTATTATTTGATTGCACTTATATTTTTACAGTGATTGATTAATTAATGTATGTCTATAATGTTAACCTTTATTTGCCTTGTTTTAATTAATTGGTTTTAATGTGTATGAATATATAATCTCTAGGATGTAAGTGATTTGAATAGTATTGTGGATGTATTTAGTTTCTTGTGCAAGAAGAGGGGGAGAGCATATACGAAAGACACGGAGAAATAGATGACAGAACAGCCAATTTTGTGTTTGGGGAATGATTTGATAGCCAATATAGTTGGTGTGAATGTTGGTTTTCTATATTATAGTAATTGCAAGTGATTGTTATTGCATGTGATTAAGGTATCGAGGAGGGATAGAGTTGTTGGAAGGAATTTCTATCGTATACTGAACTGAAGGATGATTAGAGTTAATATAGTTTAGGACATCATTAGGGTTGTGTTGTGAGGTGGGGACAAAAATGACATCTTCATATCTAATCCATAAAATATGTTTAATAAAGGTTGGGTAAAAATATGATAAAATTCTGTTAGTTCATTTATGTTACTGAGTATGGAAGACAGTGGTGGGGATCCCATACTCAGGTCGAAAGTTTGTTTGTAATATTTGCCATTAAAATGAAAGAAGTTATGTTGTAATGAGAGATTAATGATATGTTTTAATATATGAAACGGGAAGGCCAATCTCTCATTACAAAATAACTTCTTTCATTTTAATGGCAAATATTACAAACAAACTTTCGGCCTGAGTATGGGATGCCCACTGTCTCCCATACTCAGTAACATATTTATGGAACTAACAGAATTTTATCATATTTTACCGCACCCTTTATTAAACAATAGTTTATGGATTAGATATGTAGATGACATTTTTTGTCTCCCTCCCTCCTTACAACACCAACCCTAATGATGTCCTAAACTATTATTACCTCTATTCATCCTTCAGTTCAGTATACATAGAAATGCCTTCCAACAACTCTATCCCCTTCCTCGATACCTTAAACACATGGAATAACTATTACTTGCAATTTACTATATTTAGAAAAACCAACATCCGCACCAAACTATATACATTGGCTATCTAATCATTCCCAAACACAAATTAGCTGTTCTGTCATCTCTATTTCTCCGTGCTTTTCGTATATGCTCTCCCCCTCTTCTAGCACAAGACTAAATACATCCACAATACTTTCAATTCACTTTTACTATGCTGAGTTTTTCATCACAAAAGCATTTTAACAAAGCAAAAGAGGTACTATAGCACATTTTCCCCGAAAAATAGCAACCTCCTTTTTCCCAATTCCTCAATTACCATTATATTCGTTAAAAACAAATATTACGCAAAAAATATTACATCATTCCATCAGAATAACATCAACTTAAAACATTTTTTCAAACCCCAAACGAAAGGAAATCCTGCCTCCAAAGCTGTATGGCAAAGTCCTTGCAATACTTTCATTAATGCATATATAGGTGAAACGATAGATTTGCAAAAGAAAAAATCAACAAACAGATGACCTGCACAAGGACAGCATAATTCAGGTTTAACAAGTCATAGGCGTAACAGCCATCTATCAATATAAACAATTAAAGATGATCAGAATATCAATCACACGAACCATCGCAAAATAATGGAATCCTTTTGCATTTAAAATAGTAACAATACAATAACCATCCCGGTGAAGTTAAGATAAGATTTTATACAAAATGAATATCTGAAAACATCAAAAATATTTTCAACAACACCATCGAAGAAAATAGCAGACCAACTGAAACCCACTTGAACTGATGAAGATCATGAAAGAAATCCATCCATAATATGGAATCTTTCTCTCGTTTTGGGAATTTAATTTGCTTTCCTTTTAAAATTTATGTCCCCACTAGAAAGGTGTCTTTAACAATGTTTTTTAAATTTGTGTACATTTAGTAATAAAATAAGTGAAAGTAAAGCATAATACTAAAAAAGAATCCAGGGCTTCCTCTCTAAGGTAAATATATATAAGACAAAGTAGTTCTTAAATATATATAGTATATACATATATATATATATTATTATAATATTATATATTATATATATATATATATATATATAATATATAATATATATATATATATATATATATTATTTTATATATTATAAATATTAATATATATTTATTATATATATATATATAGTATATATCTATATAGTATGTACATACTATTATTCCTAGAAAATCAAAATTTTCTATAAAATTTCTTTCGGAAATATTTATTTAATTGAATTGAAATTAAATGTATTCTTTTTTATAATTTAAATTATTAATTAATTGAAATTATTATTTAATTTTCATCCTAGTTTTAAGACTTTCAGTGTTTTTGACTTACATTTCTAATTTTAGCTAACCCCGGCCCCGGCTCCGGCCCCGGCTAAATTAGAGCAACCCCGGCCCCGGCCCCGACCACGGCCCCGGCAAAATTCCCGCCCCGGTCGGTCCCAATTGAAACAGGAAACTTTTTAGGTGAACTAACCGATGAAATAGCAGATTATGGTTCTGAGGCATACGGCGATTCCTTTGTGTGTACTGGACCTAAGTCTTATGCTGTTAGAATAAGAACTGCAGATGGAAATATAAAATATATTGTAAAAGCAAAAGACCTTACAATCAATAAAGATACAAAGGATACTATTAATTTTGAAAAATTGTTAAAGTTAACGTATGTTCGTTGCTCTGAAAATAGTATAGGTCACGATGAGTCATTGTACAATGACATCAAAAACCATGATGTTACAGTGAAGGCAATGAATGAAATACAATTTGATAATGTTGATAAAGATGATGTACGAGACGATGACCTACCTCATAAAAAAGCTGCACGAATAGACGAGTCACAGAATCCTAATGCTAATTTACACGGAAGTAACAGAGGAGGGTTATGTTATAGTGTGCCTTAATATAACTTTTCAAGCCTGGGAGATATGGAGGTGTTAGTATTATTGCCGGTACTAAAATGGTCCAACACACAACAATAAGCGAATCTGTTATTAAAAATTCATGTCGCACTGCATCATATGGTTATAAGGGTACATTTAATTTCCATTTAATATATTATAAATACTTATCTATGTTCTAATGTATAATGTTTAATGTTTTTTCCATGTCAAATATTCTGAATAGATAAATGTAAATAAGTAAAGTTTATTTTTTTTAACTCCTTACATACAATATTGTTCATGTTTCGAGTTGATATTTTCTGAAAGGGGGCGGAAGCCTAAAAAAGAGATATGCCTATAAATATTTAGGTGTTACTATTGCGTAATGTTGCGGTGTGTGGTGTTGTGTGTGTGTGTGTGTGTGTGTGTGTGTGTGTGTGTGTGTGTGTGTGTGTGTGTGTGTGCATTTATGTGTACATTACGCAAGTTAGGTCAGGTTACGTTAAATCTTTGTTTAATATTACTGTGTTAATGTAAAATTAGCATTGATATGTTAGAGACATGCTTGAAAAAGTGTGAATAAGGTTACGTTTTGCATGTAATGTTAGTTACTTACTATTGTCAAGTATGGAACTTTGTTAATGATAGCAGTTTATTCGGGCTTAAGGTGTGTTAGGTTTGTCGTTGTACATTATTTTCTTAGTTCATGTTACATCATGTTTAGCTTTATTGATGTGGAAACCTTATTACGTTAGAGTATATTTCATTGATGCAGTAATGATAATTAACCAATCGTGTGGATAAATTTTTTGCTAAAAATGTTACTGTGTCAGTGTACGATTAACGTTAATATGGTAGAATGTATGCTTCAAAAAGTTAACGAATAGGTCTACGTTTTTGGTGTGGCAAATGTTAGCTTCTTTACTGGTGTTAAGTGGGGGACTTTGCAAATGTAACAGTTTATTCGTGTGTAAGTTGTTAGGTTTGTCTTTGTACATTATTTTCTTAGTTTTGGTAATGCTAGTTGTTTATTAAAATGTGAAAACTTGTTACGTTAGCATATATTCGTTGATTTTTGTATAAAAACTTGATTTTATGTTATGTTTATCCAAAAAGGATACTCGAAATGTGACTTGAATCAATAGATCAATAGATTATGGATGGGATGGGGAGGGTGGGGAGGGTGGTTTGATTTACTGATTTACTGATTTAAGGTATGTAAAAACGTAAATTAAGTTTAAAACATGAAAAGTATAAAATGTTTTAGTAAAACAAAAAGTTTTAAAGAAATAAAAATAAAAAAAATTAAAAAAAATTAAACAAAGTATAAATGCAAAATAAAACTACCAAAAAAAAATAAGTTAAAAAATAAATTAAAAAAAAAAAAAAAAAAAAAAAATGAAAAAATAAAAAAAAAAAAAAAAAAAAAAGTTAGAAAAATAAATTTAAAAAAAAAATAAAAAAAAATTAAAAAAATAAATAAACACAAAGTATAAAGTAAAATAAAAACTTATAAAAAAAAAAAATAGTAAACAATATATGTATGTTTCAACTTAGGAAAAAAATTATATTAGTTAACGTTTATGAAAAGAAAAATGAGATTTGAAAATATAAATGTTAGTCTTCAACATTTAGAAAAACGGTTTATCTTTACAAGATGCAATGCAAATGACGATATGTGCATGTTAGAACAGAATCAGTTATGTAAACAGTAATGATCTTGTATTATTAAACGAATGTTTACTAACTCAACACCGCATCGGCTCCTACACCGGTGTCTGTGTCTACTCCTCAGACTCCTCCTTCCTCATTCTTCTTCCTTCTTCCTTCCTCCTTTCCTTCTCCTTCCTTTCTTCTTCTTTCTTTCTTCTTCTTCTTCTTCCTCTGTTTTACATTCCATGCATTTCTTCTTCTATTTTCAAACTGAGACCCCCCTCCGGCGGGGTCCCTGGACTCCGAAACCAATTCCGCCTCCAACTCCGTCTCCGACTCCGAATCCTCCAGCCTGTCTCCAAGTTTCAGTCTTCTACGATCATTTTAATTTTTTAAGGGTGTGTGTGTGTGTGTGTGTGTGTGTGTGTGTGTGTGTGTGTGTGTGTGTGTGCGCTCCCAGCGCTCTCGCGCACTGACGTAATCTCGTACGCTCGAACCTAACTCTCGTTAGGCCTAATTTCATTCGCTCAGAAGCAGTGCACATAGGGCGTAAGCGGCAAATTCGAGGCGTTTCACCTCGGGGCGACACCCCTTAACTAATACATCCTATCAGAACTTGAAATTACCACGGTTTTCGTCTTGAACCCATACATAGCTTATAATTCCAAGTTTCAGATCTATAGCTCTCTATTCCTTCATATCGAAAAGGGTGGTACCGGTCCGGACGTAACATCACTACAGCGATTAATCGAATGTTAATTATTGTAATTATTTTCTTTTGATTATATTTTTCATTGTTAAAAGCCAACCAGAACACGTAGAAACGATTTAAACATCGATTTAGGGGTAATCGATCACGATAAATCGATTGGAATCATCAAAAAAGGACTAGCCCGATCATTGAAACTTCTATGTAACAAAGCCCCTTTGTGGGGCCTCAGCCCCACTTCTGGGGCTAAAACCTTGAGTTCAGGCTCAGAACCATCGGAAGTCGGTCTTTCCAGACTTTAAAATTCGGTGCTCACGACCTAAAACCCAGGTTTGATTAACCTAAAGATACCAATTAGGGTAAACCACAAAATGAATGGTATGAGTGGGGTCTCTCGGCAGTTTGGCGGTTAGTTTCCCACCCTATACTACTACTATTATTATTATTATTATTATTATTATTATTATTATTATTATTATTATTATTATTATTATTATTATTATTATTATTATTATTATTATTATTATTTGCAGAACAGAGCTATGGTGGATTATGT
>JABUQX010134165.1:5000-20000 GCA_015478945.1 Trachelipus rathkii | reverse complement strand
GGTAGCCAGGGGAGGGGTGTATTCTTTGGATACTTTTAGGTTGTTTTTCTGTAATGTATTGTTTTGTTAACAGATGGAAAGTCAGTTAATTGAAAGGATTGTAGATCTTGTTCAATGAGGTCAGTGAAATCTTGCCAGTTCGCTTTCTTATAGTTGATATGTGTTTTTCAAAGGATGTGTGTAGGATGTTTATGCTGAATTGTGATTAGAATTGGGATGTGATTAGTGGAGAAAGAAGGGAATGTTTTCTAAGTTGTGACTTGGATTTGGGGGAGCAGAAGGATATGCCGGGGTGTGTGGAATTCTGATTATGTTTTAATGGTCGTCTAGTGGGTTAGTTTCTGGTATTAAGAGTACTGAGTGAGTGTAAGTTGTCTATGAGTGTTTAACCTCTCGGGGTGAGTGTGTGTGTTAAGCCATGCGGGGTGATTATGCATTAAAGTACCAGACCATGTTAAATTATAATAGTTTTTATATTGAGTTATAGGAGATATATCTAAAATGTAATTCCAAGGAAAGTGTTGAGAAGTGATTGGAGAGATATAAAAATTAACTAGATTTATGTTTTTTATTGATTTTTACTTCTATTGATAGTCGCGTGGATATTTTTGGTCGTTGTTCATAATTTGTTGTCTCTTATTTGTGGTGTTTTGGAAATTTGATTATTTTTTGTGGTATGAAGGGGGGGTGAGAACCAAAGCCCTATGTATCTGGAATTATGTAATTTTTAGTCTGGTCACCCTATAATATGAGGGATTGTGTTGGCTTAGGAAAATTGAGAGATTGGTGTTTTGTGTGAGATTAGTTTCCTGTATAAGTAAGTGTATAATGAATTAATTAAGGTGTTTTGAAGTTCTTTATGTTTACTTTTATTCCATCAATATTTAATTGAAGTATGTTGCTTAAATTGTGGGGATAGGAAATGAGAATTTCTCTGTGACTCTCCACATGAGTTGCAGGACCATGTTGGATTATTAACTGATTTGAGGATTTATTTCAAGGAAAGAAAATTATATCTGAAACAGAAAGGCTACCTATATATAAAAGATATGTACCCCTTCAGAAAGGTAGTGGGCCTTAAACAGATTATTTATACTAAAATAAAAGATATACAGACGCTTAGAACTGGTGGGTGGGGGAGCTTTTGACGATATGGGATGAAGTGGTGTGACCTCTCCTGCAGGATCCATCGGTACATGACACGCAAGACGGTGCTGCACGTTTCTCGCTCTCCTATTATATATCCACTATTCTCTCTTTTCGCTAACATTAAAACCGCGCACTTAACACATAGGACAACTCTGATTCTGTCTCTTCCAACCTTGTGGTTCACAACTGAGCGATACCTGTTATGACTTTTTCCGATCATAGACCTATCAATGTTACATCACCTACCTGTGGTACTGGTGTATAGAATTACCTCAAGACACTGATTTCACCTACACAAACGATTTATGCCCTCTTCGCTCTCTCGGTCGCCCTCTCCTCTCGGGCCTGTGTATATGAAGAGAACACTGGACCATAATATTTCACAGAATATTTATTATTTTGATCCGAACCCCTTGTCTTTGTCTGCTGAAGTGACCAGATAAGGAGTTACCTGGTCAATAGGGAATCTAATAATTAAATTTTCCTTTTTAGAAGTAATAGATCTCAACAATATACTCCTGTAGAACATGTGAATATGTTGTAACTTCCAAATTAAACAGGGAACACGAACATCAGAGATAATTTTACCTCCAATAATAGATCAAATATTTCTTAAGATGAAACACCAAATAGAACAGCAGTTCAAATCAACCCGATTCTTAATTTAGATCCAACAGACCACAACCTTTATGCACATTTATGTAAGAAGAATAGTTATAAGAGGGCAATAATATGCATTTATAAAAGTGTTATGATGTTTAAGTCTCCAAAACAATTGTAAACCAATATTACATTAAAGGCCCAGTATGCCTGTGCACCTTGTTCCCCAAACAAATGATCTGCACACTTAGATAGAAGAGCCTAAAAATCCGTATCCTTTTCAGATTAAGGCATTGGCTCTGGATTTGGCATTAATAGGAAGCAATTTGGTGTAACAAAAGCGAAAGGAAACCAGCAAATTAGAGGGTGAGAGTCCATTCCCCCTTATATAAATAAATAACACATAAATATAAAATTAAAATATCTATAATCTCCCTTAAATTCAATGTAAATATACAATTATTTTTTTATAGTAAATTTAAAAACTAAAACTTCTTTGAATTCCCCCTTCTCTAATTTTTCCTTCATATATGATATTAATATTTTCTGTTATGGCGCAGTCAACAGGATGGTCCTTTCACGCCAAGTAATTGCTGAGTTCCTTCTGTCTGGTATATGGTCTTAAAAATATATAGGTGTATTGAAACTATTAATATTTAAGTTTGAAGCCACATAGAGCCTATCGAGACGGAAAAAAATATACATAGTAGCTAACTTATATACTGTATAATAATACAATGTATAGTTATTGATGATTATTAATACCTATTAAGCATAAAAAACCAAAAGTTATTTTTCAATATGGATGTAGTAGATCCAAATGTAGAGTTAAAAATAGTTGAAGAAATAATTGGTGATGGGACAACACCAACCTCATTATTTCAACAAGTTTTGACTCTCGTTAAAAGACGAGGAACCAAGAGGTCCATTATTACTAAATTAATTAATAAAATACTAGTTAGTATAACTTTATATACACATGACGAAATAAAGGGTCTCATAGATAGATTAAAAACAAACCTAGTTGAAATTACAGAGTTAGATAATGATATAATAAATAAATTTGCTGACTGTGATGAATTCACATTTGAAAGCGCAGATAAAATTTGCGATAAAAATGAATTTTATGCCCTCAGCATTTCATCTTTAATAAGTGAACTTGAAAATAAAATAAGCCCTATGCAAAATATTTCTTCTCATAATAATCATATTGAAACTGGTTTCTCTGGTTTAAAAAGACCCGAACTTCAGCTTCCTGAATTTGATGGAAAGCCTGAAAATTTTGATAGGTTTATAAAAAACTTTGAAGAAATTATGGATAGGGAAAAATATAATAAATTTGCTAGATATTCAGTTTAGAAACAACTCAAAGGTCCAGCTAAAATTTTAATACAAAAAAGCCCTATGGCAGATATGGATTATGATATGGCAAAAAATTTGCTTAAATGTGCCTTCAGCAACAAGTCTTTACAACAATTTTCAGTTATTGAAAAACTTTTAAAATTAAAATTAACTAATGATTTTTATAAGTGGATCCCAGGATGCCAGAGTTATAAAGCCAAAAAAGATAGCCGGTAAAAAATAACTAGTAAGGTATGTTGTTAGACACTTTATGGGAATAATTTGCGCTGAACGAATAATCAAAACTCAATATATAAACATTACAAATAATACTTATCCAAATTTAGATGAAATTTTAAATAATGCATTTGAAATTCATAATAGAATAGGTAAGAGTGGGTTAGTAAATACAAAAACAAATGCAAATGCATACACTACTAAAACAACATCACAAGTTGAGAAAAAACAGTAGCTTTAGCTACTAATATTGATGTGAATAAAAAACAAAAAAACATATATTGAAACAACAAAAAGGGTTGGTTGTTCTATTTGTCAAACATTGCAAACAGCAGATTGCATGGAGCATAAATTGTATAGTTGTCCAAAATTCAAAACACCTGAATCAAAATTACAAAAAATTAAAGAACTAGGAGGTTGTATTAAATGTGGGTATTTAAATCATAAAATTGAAAACTGTAAGCTCAAATTTAATAATAAAAGTAGAAATTGTAATGCATAGCACTCTTCATTTTTGTGTGTTAAAAAACAAAATGGACCTAATCCAACACAAAAACCAAAAAACAATAAAAATAAAAAATAATGCACAAGCAGAAACATCAACCAATTTTGTTGAACTAAATGTTACTCCTGTAGAAAATCCTTCTTCAGAACAAGTAGCAAATTGTTTGTTATTAAGTTCCTTAAATGTAACAAGTAGTCAAAACATAACTCTTCCTACCTTCACCACAACTTGTATAAATAAAAACAATAACAACCAAGATTTGAGGGTTTTGTATGATTCTGGGTCTGAAATAAATTTTTAGCTCAAAATGCAGTATTTAGAGATCATGTAGAAACGACAAAATGCAGAAATGTAAATATGTCGAATCTTCGATAAAACCCAAAAAACTAATTTATCACTAAATAATGTTAGCTTGCCAGGACCTAATTTAAATAATAGATTGGATATCGCATTAACACTACTTAGATTTAATAAATGGGTTCTTATTTTTAATATTGAAAAAGCCTTTTACAATATTAAATTGCCTTTTGAGGATACTGTCATAATTGACCAACTTAACCAAGGTATCATTCAACCTGTTGAAATAAATACAGTAAAAAATAATAACAAAGTTTCATTTTTAGCTCATAATGCAGTATTTAGAGATCACGTAGAACCAACAAAATGCAGAATTGTATATTTGTCGAACCTATGCGATAAAACCCAAACAACTAATTTATCACATAATAATGTTAGCTTACCAGGACCTAATTTAAATAATAGATTGATGTTGTTTGTTAACACTACTTAGATTTAATAAATGGGTTCTTATTTTTGATATTGAAAAAGCCTTTCACAATATTAAAAAGCCTTTTGAGGATACTGAAAGATTCCATTTTTTGTGGTTCAAAAATATAAAAAAGTAATAATGATTTAGTTCGTTCTATAAATTAAGCTGACTTCCTTTATTAATGGTTTGATGTAGCCCTTCTATCCTCGAATGTACATTATAAATACTAATATGCATTTATACAATGATGAGTTGAATGTAGACTTAGAAATTCTATAACCCTCCTATATGATAACATCTAGGATATACATCTGAGTTTGAAAGTGACATCATTCTAGCTTATCATAAATGTCATTACTATATTTAGCAATTAGGTTCAATTGCACAATTTCATAGTAATTCCACCAAGAGTTTAAAAATTAAATTAGTAGTGAGTTAGAACAAATAACATGAGTAGTATGAGCCATAGAATAATCCTATAACATTAGGAGAGTGTGGGATACTACATAATGAACCTTAGAGATTCAAAAAAAAATGATCCGAAAGCAACACTTTAATCTATTTATCTATATAAATGTCTATTTGACCACTAAATGATTGGCTTCCTGGGAAAAAACAGGCTAAATATTTTACATAAACACAAATAACAAAACATAACATGGGACACAAAACTAAATAATAATTTACTAAAAAAAGAAGAAAAAATGCTCACAGTATATAAAAGTAAAAAACCAGAATAAAAGATTATTTGGGATTATCTTCCTCCATTAATATTATAGCATTACTGATGCTAGTAAGGACATTTATGGTAGTGTCTTATATTTACAAAATACAGATAGTAGTGAGCTGCATTTTTGTGTACAAAAAAAATTAAATTAAATTTCAAACAAAAATTAATAAACAGATCTATCCAGTTCTAGAGCTATTTGCTGTAAAATTTGGAGTTCAGTGTCTAATAGAAATGCTTCGACCAATTTAACATACTTCACACCTTTAAAAGATAAATAAAATTACATTTATATACTTCCAATGAACATTGAAGGATTTAGTGAAAGTAAAGTTAAAAAATTAAAATAAATAGAAAGAAAAGGACCATTATAAATAATCATCTGAATTTTATTGAAACTGCATGTTGAAAACACCCATAACATTTCATCTTGAAAGATCTCAGAATCCTAGTGATTACGTTACTGATGTGTTTCATACAAGGTTTTATTAAAAAATTCACTTTATTTAAAATGGCCTATATTAATATAACAAACATGAAAGGTAAATTTAATTATAATAATCCCTTATATAATAATAATATAGATTTTAATATTTATAATATTCAAACTTTTCCTTTTGTACCCTTATTTAAATTAGATAGGTTTTCTTCTTTGAATAAACTATTTAAAGTTTCACACTATGTAAGAAAATTTATTCATAATTTAAAGCTGAAAGTACATGAAAAAAAACCCACTTTGTTTTCCAATTGTGACCCAATGCTCATGTGAGGAAAGTTGTAATGTCACTTTTAGGCAATATGAGCAAGAAAATTTTCTAGAAACATATCAATATTTAAAAAAAAAACAAAAAAGAATAAAGAAACAAATTTGGTCACACAACTTAATCTTTTTCTTGATAAAAATGATATAATTAGAGTAAAGAGTAAATTTGCCAACTTAAATGCTGATTTTAATAAAAAAAATTCCAATATTATGGCATAAAAACATTCCCACTAAACTAGTATAATAATGTAAAGAATACATGTAAAATGAAACTTATAATGTATATAAACTTCTAGCTATATTAAGAAAGGATTTTATATGTCCAACAGCATACACATAGTTAAGAAAAAACATTAAAAACTGCCATAAAATGCTAAATTAACGGTAGGCAAACCCATAAAAATTTAATCCCAAAACAATTACAAAGGGTATAGAATAAATCCAGGCTCAATTCCATGTAGAGAAATATTATTGACCAGTATTTAAAAATAGATAATATAAAAATAAATAATGTAGTAGAGAAGATTTACATATTAATTATAACTTGCACATATACTAGAGCTGTAAACCTTATTCTATGCAAAACTGTAGATAATAAGTGCTTTATTTCTGCTTTTCAATTTCATGTGTTTGACTTTGGATTTTCACAACTTATAGTTAGTGATCAGGGAAGTAGTATAATAAGCTCAGTGCAAATTATTAAAGATTTTCTTAATGACATAGATGTAAAAAATTATTTAACACTCTATAATATAAAAATTCTAGAGTTTTCACCCTACCCTGGTAAAACAAGCTTTCTAGGAGGTTTAGTTGAATCTTTAGTCAAACAGGTGAAAAATATAATATACAGTGCTATAGGAAAAAATATATTAGAGCATGATGAGTTTTCTTTATTAGTTAGGAAAGCAAATATGCTTATAAATAAAAGGCCAGTAGCATTTAAATCAATATTAAGAAACCCTGAGGTGGATCAAAATAAAATCCCTTTGCAATAACACCGGAGATATTGCTGAAAGATATGCAGGTTCCAGCTGATGGTGTTTCGTTCTCATTTATTTCATTGATGTGCTCAGATCATTCAGTAGATCCTGATTGTGTCTCCTGTGAACCTGTATCTAAATCAGATATATATTGACTTTTCCAAAATACGAGAAAACGAATGAAATTTAATCTGGTGAGATTATTTGTACTATATGAATTCGTAGGCCAAGCTTACCAATTATCTTGCCTCTAATCAGCAAGACAAGATATAAAATAAAAAACATACTTCACTGGGAATAGGAAATATAGCTCTGTAAAAGAAATTTACTAAACCAACTTTTTGACAGTACCGTAAAATGGGGTGATTGAGAACGATTTTCAGCTAAGCACAACTGCTAAGGTTTCTGTAAAAAAAATCTCATTTTCCATAATTCAAGTAAGATAAATTAAAAGTATAAATATTGCATACAATATACATTAGAGGATAAAGTATTTAAGTCAGTAATAAAAATAAGAAACTGATTTTGCCAGGTAGTGAATTAAAAAAGAAAGCTGCCGTTCCAATGTAGAGAGCTACGTAAAAAGCTCATACATCAAGGGCAAACTTTTTAATATTCCAACTATACAATAGTCAAATGAATATCTGTGTCCTTGTTTAAAATGTTGGGGATAGATATGTGAATGAGACCAATTTAAAATAGACAAATTTAGTTTACATATTCATCAAAATTAAATTTTTTAATAGAATTTAATTTTGGTCCCCTCCCAGTGTCAAAATATATTTTAAAATGAAGGATTATACCTGTAATAATTTATTTGTTTTTTGACATAATTATTAGATTTTGTTCTTTTATTTTTATTTTAATATTCATTCTGATGGCCAGTTCAGGTAAGAAGTTGAAATAGATGAACCTTCAGTTAATAATAAAAGTGAAGTTGATGAAATATTATTTTATGAATCTGACAACTTTTCAGAAACAATAATAAAAAAGACACATAAGAAACACTTAAGTAAACGCATTCAAAAAATATTTTTTAGACACTCACAACACTTCTTTGTCACACATGAACTGAAGCTCTAGCGCAAAGGCGAGCATGCTTAGCTTTACAACTCCTGATCAAAGGGTTGACAGCACTGCGGCCAGCGCCGAAATTATCGACAGCCAATTTTTTCAGCAGAAAACAAACTACATATATATAATATATATATATATATAATATATATATATATGAATATATATATATATAATATAAATATATATATATTAATATATATAATAGATATATATATTTATATTATATATTATATATATAATATTACATAATATATACATATATTATATGATATTGTTTTGTAGATTTATAATGTAGACACTTATTACAGTTGTAATTTTAAATCTTGATATATATAATATATATATATTAATATTATATATATACTATATAATATATATATAGATATAAAGGATAATAATGAGAGCTCTGATTCAGAAAAAAAATCCCGAAACATAGACAAACAAGCTGGACCCTCAAACTAAGAAAAATCGAAGGAAAATAGAGAAAAACTGGTACCAATAATTGAAACTATACGTCTAATTGGCCAGCAAGATCTTGCATTAAGGGGCTCAAGATGACTCAGTGAAACGTATTGAAATTATCAGACTCCAGTGAAAAATGACGGAAATTTGAGAAGCCTTCTTAGTTTCGAGCAAATGAGGAACCAGCTGTACGTCTTTCGATCCAAAAATTCAATGTATACGAGTCCGAAGATACAGAATGAAATCATACATTCATTTAGTCAGCTTTATACAAAAGGAAAATAGTTGGGAGAAAGTTAAACAAAAAACAATTTTTTTCAGTATTATCTATGAAACAACGGATAGTCCCAAAACAGAAACAATTTCACTTTGTGAAGCACGCCGATGGTAGTGAGAGCAGGTGATACTCCTTTACTTGAACAGAGGATTTTTTTTTATCATTTGTTCCGGTTTAACGATAAATTTCAGAAACATTGCAAATAATTTTGGAGAGACTTGCCTATACTTGGTAAAACTCGGAAAATTTAATGAGGCCAATGATATATGGAGCCTCTTCCAGAAGAGCGAATTCCGAGAGTGCTATTCGTTATTCGAATGAGTATCCTAAGCTCTATGCACACATTGTGTAGACCACATTGTTTAAATCTATGTCTCTCAGACTTTTCTAAATTTCAGGCAATTCGAAACGTCTTAGAATTCATCTCTGAAATATGCACTTTTTTTCGATCGAGTCCGAAGCGCACAAAACTTCTGGAAGATAAAAGTAAAAGTTTTCTAATAACCAAAAGTTAACAAGAAGCATCAAAAAATGATGTGCAAGACCCGATGTGTGAGAGGCGATGAAGCGGTTTCCTTTTTAAAAGACTCTTGAGCAATATTTGCCTTATAGAAGAAATAAGAAAAATGCCTTTGAATTATCACAGAAAGCACTCCGTTCTTAAATTCAGTCAGTAATTTTAATTTTATAATAATATTATGGGGAAGATCCAATATTTGAGACTTTGGGACCCAATTTTAGCCCCCACCTAAAAATGGACATAAAATTTTAATAATTAGCCAATTTTGATGGGGAAAAAAGAAAACCGCAACTTTTTCTGACGAGAACGTCATTTTCGGTGTTTTCTGTGTCTGTAGGTTATTGTTTCGCGCTTTCATTTTTCCACAAACCTAATTTTTGATAGTTTTGTATCAACTTCTACAAGTTTTTTTCGCGAAGCTTCAAACTAAAATATACATAATGGTCTATTGCGCACAAAATGCACCTAGTTTTTTTTTTATTTTTTGGAAAATTGTGCTCAGCAATGTCGAATTTCAAAACCAACTTTTTTTTTTAATTGCTGAGCACAATTTCCAAAAATCAAAAAACTTCTATGTGCATTTTGTGCGTACTAGACCCATCTATGTATATTTCAAGTTTGAAGTCATTCCGAAAAAAATTGTAGAAATTGATACGAACAAAGAATATCAAACAAATGAGTTTTCAACAATCTGGATAGCAAAGCCTATACAATGATTACAGACAGCAGAAAAACACCCTAAAATGACGTTCTAGAAGTCAGAAAAAGTTGCGGTTTGCATTTTTCCCCATTAAATTGTCTAAAAATTAAGAATTTTATATCCATTTTTAGGTGGGGGCTAAAATGGGTCCCAAAATCTCAAATATTTGATCTTCCCCTTATACGTTTAAAGTAAATTTCTTGGAATAACCTACACCTTGTCAAAACAGTTACAGAGTGTCCATTTGGACATTGTCAGTGCAATAACTTAGTGAAATACATTATTAAACTTCTCGAAAAAATAGACAAAATGAAGACAACAGATTTAAACCATATTCACACAAGCTAATAATGTATGCAACAGCTTAGGTATTGAAATAACAATTCCAAGAACTACGAAGTTTCAAAAATATAATTGTAATGTGCTTACATCAGATTCCGAATCATATTACCGCATCTTCAGTTTTTATTCCGTTTATTGAGATCGATTTTTCGTTGACTGATCGCTGTCTCTCGCATGAAACTACTATCATTTACTTCAGTATATTTTACCAGAAAGTGCAATGTAGCTTATAAGCATATTGAAAAAAAACATCCTCTTTTATAAAGACGACCTTCCAGACCCTCACGAGGATACACTAAAAGCGTAAATGGCTGCGTAAATGCTGCTAGAAAATGAAAAACCAAACACTGCCGATTGTGATGATTTGCTAAGTTGACAAGAGGGAAGTTTTTCTAACAATGCTTACTCTCCTTGAATATCTTAGCAGGATTCCTGTATCCACGCCAACAGTAGAAAGAAGCCTTTCGACATTGAGGCGCTCCTGAAAACGTATTCGGAATAGTATTGAAGAAGGATCGCATTAACAGGTCTTGATTTACTGCTCAATCATCGAGATCTCTGCACAGAAGTCAGCAATGAAAATATTTTGATTCACCTCAATCAAAAAGCAAGGAAACTGAAATTGACCTTACAAAACTTATACATAGAGAAGATTATATATATAATATATATATATATATATATATATATATAATTTTATAAAATAATTTTTTAGAATATATTTTTAATAAAATATTTATATATAATAAATATAGATAAATATATATATAGATATATAGATATGATATATATAATATATATTATATATATATATTATATATATATATATATATATATATATAATATAAATATTATATTATATAAATATATAATATATATATATATTATATATAATATAATATATATATATATATATATATATAGTATAAGATACTAGTACTAACACAATAATGACTACTACTATTAGAACAGTTAGTGAACTGCTCATTCCTAAACTGAGAAATTTCTATCTTAGAATCTAAAAATGTTAAAGAAACGAACAATTACTCACCTATGGTTATAATATATATTTAAAGAAAATCGCGGATTTCAAAGGTAAGCCTTTGAATTGAAGGCTAATTTAGTAAATATAAAAAACATAGTAAACAATAACTCTTACTTTGGCCTAAAACAAATCTTCCGACAAAGAGCTGTCCCAAACTAAAATCATTGTTTAGTGAAATTAGAGATTAGTAGAAGTAAAAGGTAAGAATAGAATAAAGGAGCATACCTAAACTAATTTTCGTTGGGCACTGTTTCCTCTTTTAATAAAAGAAGATGGTTCAGAACCTAAGACTAAAAAGTATTAAATTTAATTTTAAAGGTAAAAGAATACTTTGCTGTTTATAGACTCTTCATAATTTCTTTTGAACATTGAGCCAACTTTTTAAACACTGTAATAATAACTATAACGCGCCGCCGCGCTTACATGTTCAACCATTCTATCACAATCTTTCCCTGAGCGCCTCCTCGCTTCAATTATTTTTAAAACCCACGCCTTTGGGTGTTGCCTAACTTAAAATATATCGCTAAAGCAAAGAAAGTCTCCAGGAGTATATATTTTAAACCCCAAAGACCAATCAAAAATAGTTCATAGCAAAATATGAAAGATCAATCTAAAATCGTTTAAAGCAAAATAGGAAAGTTTTAATACAGGAATAAAATATTTTTAATATCCTCCCAACAAAAAGAATTTGCTGAAAGAACGTAAGAAATGTTCTTATGCTCCTTCAGCAAATTAAGGGAAGCAGTGTTCAAAGTGCAAGCAATTTTTAAAACAAATTTCAATCCAGAGCAACATGCAATAAAATAAAACAATCAAAAAATAAGTCCAGCATGACCACAAAAAAGACCACATGGGTCAAAGCATTTTTTTCCCAAAGGAAACCGATGGCCAAATGCAAAAAAAAACCTATGTAATGTCAAATAAGGTTTTTTTTTAAAAAAATGCCCATAGGCTAAATAGTACAAAGGGACTACACATATGCAAAAGGTTAATGTAGACGTTTAAAAACCAACGGCCAATTATTATCAATGTTTAAAAAACACATGTAACGTACGTAAGTAAAATTTATAAAGGAATTTTTATTCCAAAAATATGCCAAATAAGTGTAAAAGGTTGTGTAAAAGTTTAAAACCAATAGGTCAAAAAATGTTAAAAAAAAACACATGTAATGTAAATTACACAGACTATGTAGTAGCCATTTCAAAATACCACCAGTAGGTCTAATCAAATATTCATAAATAAAACAAATTTTTTTTTCGAACAAGCCGATGGCCAAATAAAATATATAAGTACCGTATGTAATGTCAAATAATTGTTAAACTGCCCATAGGACAACTGATATAAAGGGACAAAACATGCAAATGGTCAATTATTGAAGGACCAAACATATATATGTAAGGTCATGTAAATGTTTAAAAGCCAAAGGCCAATTATTGAAAGACCAAACATATATATGTCAAATAAGTGTAAAAGGTTGTGTAAAAGTTTAAAACCAATAGGTCAAAAAATATAGATATGAATGTTTAAAGGAAGACCACTACCCAAAGATAGAAGTCCTAAAACAAATCTTTAACGCGGAAACTGTCTGACGACAGTAGTCCTAATAAAATTAAAGCAAAGAATGATGGCATTAGCCTATCACACATTAATTTAATGCAATTAATTTAAGAACTTTAAATAAGTAAGCCTAATAATGTATAAGATCAATGTTTAAAATATTTAAAAATATGCTTCATGCACAACCGCAATATGTTAGGTAATAGTAGTGCAGAACTGTTATCTCACCGATTCTTATAAATTCACAGCACAAATAAATTATTAGGCCTAAATACAAAGAGAGGATACTATTCAAGAATAGGATCCTAAGCAAATCTTTAAAGCAGATATGAGAGTTCAAAGGCTGCAGTTCAAGCAAGGACAATATGAATTACTATTATAGGTTTTCGTAAAATAATTTTTTTTTTAAATTTCCAAATTATCTAATTATCCAAAAGGGAATAGAAAGCCTATAAAGGTAGAATCAAACGACTACTTAAATATGACTAAAGTCCTAAAATATAGTGGCACTTTAAATTCATATAAAGGCTCATTAATCGCAAATTCAATAGGCTTATATTTTGGCTTAGTCTTAGGGTTAATTTTTATAAGCCAGAAGTGTAATTCTAATAATAACAAATATGTGAATAAATTTATATTTAATAGCCTATTCGGAAGAAATAGGTAGGCTATCAGACTTTCAATTTTAATCAAAATAAATTTAACATATACCCAATTTAAGCTAATAACACAAATTTCTATTTGTTTAGGGAACACTTTGCAATTGATAGGCTTATAACAGAAGAGTATTTTACAAAATTAATTTCAACAGAGGGAACAGATTCTTCGCTTGCACTATAGGGTGCATCATAATTTCCATATTGCAAAACAATAAAACAAATTTAAAACAATGTGATTATAATCTTCAACAAAAACTACTTTACAAGTTTATTCAAATTTAAGGCAACACACTCCAAGTAACAAGTAAAATTCAATAAAATATATGGTGAGTAATAAGATTCAAATAGCATAAGCTAATATGAATAATTAAAATAGACGTCCTCTATAATTACTTTGAAAGTTATAAGAAATAATTCTTGGCAGAATATTTCTAATGTGCAATTAGAACAGTTAGTGAACTGCTCATTCCTAAACTGAGAATTTCTATCTTAATTATCTAAAAATGTTAAAGAAACGAACAATTACTCACCTATGGTTTATAATATAAATTTAAAGAAAGTCGCGGATTTCAAAGTAATTATACTTGACAAAGAGCTTGTCCCAAACTAAAATCAGGTTTAGTGAGATAGAGTTAGTAGAGTATAAGGGTAAAATAGAATAAAAAGCATACCTAGCCTAATTTTCGTTGGGCACTGTTTCCTCTTTTAATAAAAGGAGATGGTTCAGAACCTAAGACTAAAAAGTATTAAATTTAAGTTTAAAGGTAAAAGAATACTTTACTGTTTATAGACTCTTCATAATTTCTTTTGAACATTGAGCCAACTTTTTAAACACTGTAATAATAACTATAGCGCGCCGCCGCGCTACATTGTTTCAAGCCTAGTTCTATCAGCAATCTGCCCTGAGCGACTCCTCGCTTCAATTATTTTTAAAACCCACGCCTTTGGGTGTTGCCTAACTTAAAATATATCGCTAAAGCAAAGAAAGTCTCCAGGAGTATATATTTTAAACCCCAAAGACCAATCAAAAATAGTTCATAGCAAAATATGAAAGATCAATCTAAAATCGTTTAAAGTAAAATAGGAAAGTTTTAATTCAGGAATAAAATATTTTTAATATATATATAATATATATATTATATAAAAATATATATATATATATAATATATAAATATATATATATATAATATAAATAATATATATATATATATATATATATATATATATATATATATATATACAGGGTTGGAGAATTTTTGGATTTTTTGAGATAAAAATTAATTTTTTATT
>JABUQX010134164.1:12500-20806 GCA_015478945.1 Trachelipus rathkii | reverse complement strand
GTTACGTTATACAAAATATGACTTGAATCAATAGATCAATAGATCAATAGATCACAGAAGGGTATGAAGGTATGAGGGCAGTTTGATTTACTGATTTACTGATTTACTGATTTACTGATTTACTGATTAACTGATTAACTGCTTTTACTGATTTACTGCTTTACTGATTTACTGGATTTACTGCTTTAGGTATGTAAATATGCAAATTTTTAAGTTATAAACATAAAAAGAATAAATTTTTTAGTAAAAACAAAATGTTTAAAGAAACAAAACAAAAATAAATAAAAGTTTTTGTGTTATGTTATACTATATATGACTTGAATCATTAGATCAATAGATCAATAGATCAATAGATCAATAGATCACAGAAGGATATGAGGGTATGGAGGGCAGTTTGATTTACTGATTTACTGATTTACTGCTTTAAGGTATGTAAATATACAAAAAAATAAGTTATAAAAAACATAAAGAATAAATTTTTTTAGTATACAAAATATGACTTGAATCAATAGGATCAATAGATCAATAGATTCCAGGATCACAGAAGGATATGAGGGTATGGAGGGTAGTTTGATTAACTGATTTACTGATTTACTGCTTTAAGGTATGTAAATATGCAAATTTTTTAAGTTATAAACATAAAAAGAATAAATTTTTTAGTATACAAAATATGACTTGAATCAATAGATCAATAGATCAATAGATCACAGAAGGATATGAGGGTATGTAGGGCAGTTTGATTAACTGATTTACTGATTTACTGCTTTAAGGTATGTAAATATGCAAATTTTTTTAAGTTGTAAACATAAAAAGAATAAATTTTTTAGTAAAAACAAAATGTTTAAAGAAAACCAAAATAAAATAAATAAATGTTTTTGTGTTATGTTATACAAACTATGACTTGGATCAATAGATCAATAGATCAATAGATCTTAGATGGTCAGGAGGGAGGTTTGTATGAGGGTATGAGGTGCCTGGATTTACTGATTTTACTGATTTACTGCTTTAAGGTATGTAAAAATGCAAATTTTTTTTAAGTTATAAACATAAAAAGAATAAATTTTTTTTAGTAAAACAAAATGTTTAAAGAAACAAAACAAAAATAAATAAAAGTTTTATATGTTATACAAAACACATTAAAATTACCAGAATGAATAATCATGGAAGGGTATGAGGGTGCTGAGGCAATGATCACTGATTTAATTGATTTACTGTTTAGTATATGTAACATGCAAAAAAATTTAAGTTATAAAACATAAAGAAATAAATTTTAGTAAAAACAAAAAGTATAAAGAACAAAACAAAATAAATAAAGTTTTATAAATAATAAAAAATATGATTGAATCAATAGATCAATAGATCAATATCAATAGATCACAGAAGGATATGAGGGTATGGTGGGCAGTTTGTTTACTGGATTTACTGATTTACTGGTTTTGGAAGTATGTAAATATGCAAATTTTTTTTTGGTTATAAACATAAAAGGAATAAATTTTTAGTAAAAAAACGAAAAGTTTAAAGAACAAAACAAAAATAAATAAAAGTTTTGTGTTATGTTATACAAAATATGACTTGAATCAATAGATCAATAGATCAATAGATCAATAGATCACAGAAGGGTATGAGGGTATGGAGGGCAGTTTGATTTACTGATTTACTGATTTACTGCTTTAAGGTATGTAAATATGCAAATTTTTTTTAAGTTATAAACATAAAAAGAATAAATTTTTTAGTAAAAACAAAAAGTTTAAAGAACAAAACAAAAATAAATAAAAGTTTTGTGTTATGTTATACAAAATATGACTTGAATCATTAGGGATCATCAGATCAATAGATTCCAATAGATCAATAGATCACAGAAGGGTATGAGGGTATGGAGGGCAGTTTGATTTACTGATTTACTGATTTACTGCTTTAAGGTATGTAAATATGCAAATTTTTTTTTAAGTTATAAACATAAAAGGAATAATTTTTTTAGTAAAAACGAAAAGTTTAAAGAAACAAAACAAAAATAAATAAAAGTTTTGTGTTATGTTATACAAAATATGACTTGAATCAATAGATCAATAGATCAATAGATCAATAGATCAATAGATCAATAGATCACAGAAGGGTATGAGGGTATGGAGGGCAGTTTGATTTACTGATTTACTGATTTACTGCTTTAAGGTATGTAAATATAAAATTTTGCCATGTTCATATAAAATAAATTTTTTTAGTTAAACGAAAAGTTTAAAGAAACAAAACAAAATAAATAAAAGTTTTGTGTTATGTTATACAAAATATGACTTGAATCATTTAGATCAATAGATCACTAGATCTGTAGACCAATAGATCAATAGATCACATGTACAGAAGGGCAGGAGGGTATGGATGGCAGTTTGATTTACTGATTTACTGGATTTTACTGTTTAAGGTATAAATATGCAAATTCTTTTTTTAAGTTATAAACATAAAAAATAAATTTTTTTAGTAAAAACAAAAGTTTAAAGAAACAAAACAAAAATAAATAAAAGTTTTGTGTTATGTTATACAAAATATGACTTGAATCAATAGGTCAATAGATTATAGATCAAAGGATCAATAGATCAATAGACGCAGCGTATGAAGGATAGGAAGGCGGTTTGATTTACTGATTTGACTGATTTACTGTTTTTAAGGTATGTAAAATGCAAATTTTTTTTTAAGTTATAAACATAAAAAAGAATAAAATTTTTAGTAAAAAAACAAAATAGATAAAGCAAATTAAAACAAAATAAATAAATTTTATAGTAAAAAAAAAAAAAGAAACAAAAAATAAATAAAAGTTTTGTGTTATGTTATACGAAATATGACTTTGAATCAATAGGATCAATAGATTCAATAGATCAATAGATCGCAGAAGGGTATGGTGGGTATGGAGGGCAGTTTGATTTACTGATTTTACTGATTTTACTGCTCTACGGTATGTAAATATGCAAATTTTTAAGTTATAAAAAATAAAAAGAATAAATTTTAGTAAAAACTAAAAGAAACAAAACAAAATAAATAAAGTTTTTGTGTTATGTTATACAAAATATGATTTGAATCAATAGACATTAGGGATCAATGATCCAATAGATCATGGAATAGCATTGATAGCCTGACTCACTGATTCACTGACCTTACTCCTGCCTTTATTGCATGTGAACATGCAACTCTTTATTATAAACATTAAAAAAGAATAACTTTTTATAAAAACAAAATCGTTTGAAGAAACTAAAACAAAAATAAATAAAACAAAACAAAAAATATAAAAAAGTTAAAATTAAAAAACAAATAAAATAATTCAAACCTATAAAAATAAAGTTTGAAAAACAAATTTAAATGCAAGAACTAAAAAAAAAAAATTAAAAAAGTAATAAATAACAAACAAAATAAAAAAAAATCAAAATAATTAAATTATTTAAAAGAAACAAAAAAAAATGAAAACTAAAAAGCTAAAAACTAAACTAAAACGATAAGCATAAATGTAAAATTAAAAAAGCAAAAAGAAGAATAGAAAAGTAATATATGCATGCTTCAAGCAAAGCAAGAAAAATTATATTAGTTTAAAAGAAGAAAATGAGATTGGAAAATATAAATGTTAGTCTTGAACATTTAGAAAGGCGGGTTATCTTTGCAAGATACAATGCAATTGACGATATGTACATGATAGAACAGGATCAGGTATGTGAACAGTAATATTGTATTATTAAACGAATGTTTACTAACTAGGCACCGCACCGGCTCCAGTACCGGTGCCGTTGTCAATTCCTCTGATTCCAAACCCGATTCTTTCCAGAAATCCGACTCTGAATCCTTTCTCCAAATTTCAACCTTCTACGAACATTCGATTTTTAGGGGGAGGCTCACCCTCTGGGGTGAGCACGGGTACGTAACCTCGTCAATGAGGTTACATCACCCTTATATGGGGAGCCAAGTTTGAAGGAGACAAGCCAACTAGAACTCATCTAAATTGAGTGGTGAAGAAAAGTGTGGGTTATAAGACTTATTCCTAGCCCTTCTTAAACTCAAATATTGGCCAACCTGACCTCAAAATTGGTCTCACCACCCTTAAGAACCCTTAATTTGACCATTCAAAAGTGTAAAACTTAGTAATTTCAGAGAAAGTCAAAGGCATGTCGGCCTTTGACCTGGATTCCCTGCTTCATTAGACTCAACGATCTCAGATTCGACTTCCCCGACTTAAGAAACCCATAACTTAACACCTCAAACGTCAAAATCTGACGACCTTACGAAATTCCAAGTCATGTCGGCATTTAACTTAAATTTCCTGTTCCAAACGCCTCACGTACCTCAAAAAATGGCTTCCCCGACCCCAAAAACCCATGGATAGACACCTCAAACGTAAAAATCTAACGACCTTACGAATTTCCAATCAAGTCATGTCGGCATTTGACTTGATTTCCTTGTTCCAAACGCCTCACATACCTCATAAACGGCTTCCTGACCCAAAAAAACCCATAGATGGACACCTCAAGCGTCAAAATCTGACGACCTTACGAATTTCCAAGTCATGTCGGCTATTGACTTGGTTTGACCGATTCCAGAACCTCAGAAAACGCATCACCGACCTCGAAAACCCCCAATTTGACGCTTCAAGCGTTAAAAACGCTTGAAATCTCGAAAAACGCGGTAAAAAACACGTCGATCGAAGGCTCCGGCTCAGGCTCCGGCTCCGGAATAAAAATCTACGGTTAAAAAATATGTACAATCGTACCTGGAAAAATAATAATAAAACATTCCAGCATTCCAGCATTCCAGGCTCCTGGAATCCAGTCACCTGCTGGATCACCTGCCGATCGTGCTATGTATACTACTATATATATATATATATATATATATATATATATATATATATATATATATATATATATATATATATATATATATATATAAGTTCTTATATATATATATATATATATATATATATATATATATATATATATATATATATATATATATATATATATATATATATACATATATATATATATATATATATTTAAGAACTACTTTGTCATAGTGATATATTTAAGAGAGAGTTCTGATTCTTTTTATTATATTTTATTGTCACTATTTGTTGAGTTGAAAAACATTGTTAAAGACACTTTTTTAATGAAACAAATTCCAAAGGAAAGTTAATTTTCAACGATAGACTTCAGTACAAGGACCAGATTTCTGACTATCAAGTCAGTGTTTCAAAGCTGGTTCGTTATTACGGTACAGCTGAATATTTTCAGATATTCATTCCGTACCTGTCTTTGGTACCACCGGGATGCTTATTGTGTTGTTACTATTATAAATGCATGACTCCATGATTTGCGATGGTTCAGGTACCGATATTTTCGATCATCTTTTACATTGTGGCCTGCCATGCTCATGACTTCAGCAAAGCCGAATTATGCCAGCAGGTCATTCAGCAGCCGATTTTGCAAATTCATACCTTATATACATTGCAAGTATTGGGATGTGACATACACAGTTTGGGGATTTTTCAGCCTGGTATTTTATGATATTTAGTAGGGTACAGTTTTTTGGTAATACTTGTTTCAAAGAATAGCAATGATAATTGAGGAATTATAAAGGGAGATGTTGTTCAGATCGCCAACAGAGTCATCCTTACTGGGTGGTAACTTTTTTGTGATGAAAACTTAGATAGTAAAGGATTTGGAAAGCATTGTGATGTATTTAGTTTCTATGCCAGAAGAGAGGATATATATACGAAAGGCACGGAGGAAATAGAGATGACAGAACAGCTAATTTGTGTTTTGGGAAATGATTAGATAGCCAATGTATATAGTTTGGTGCGAAAGTTGGTTTTCTATATATAATAAATTGCAAGTAATTGTTATTCCATGTGATTAAGGTATCGAGGAAGGGGATAGAGTTGTTGGAAGGCATTTCTATCGTATACCGAACTGAAGGATGAATTGAATTAATTTTGGTTAGGACATATATATTAAAACAGCTCATTAATCTCTCTCATTACAACATAACTTCTTTAATTTTATTGGCAAATATTACAAAGAAACTTTCGGCCTGAGTAGGGGATCCCCACTGTCTCCCATACTCAGTAACATATATATGGAACTAATAGAATTTTATCATATTTTACCCCACCCTTTATTAAACAATAGTTTATGGATTAGATATGTAGATGACATTTTTGTCTCCCTCCCTCACAACACCAACCCTAATGATGTCCTAAACTATATTAACTCTATTCATCCTTCAGTTCAGTATACGATAGAAATGCCTTCCAACAACTCTCTATCCCTTCCTCGATACCTAAATCACATGGAATAACAATCACTTGTAATTTACTATATATAGAAACCAACATTCGCACCAAACCATATACATTGGCTCTAACTATTCCCCAAACACAAATTAGCTGTTCTGTCGACCTCTATTTCTCCATGCTTTCTTGCATATGCTCTCTCAGCACACAAGAAACTAACAAATACATCCACAATAAATCACTTTACTATCCTGAGTTTTTTCATCACAAAAGTTAACAAAGCAAAAAAAGAGGTACTATAGCACCTTTCCCCGAAAAATAGAAAAAGCAACACCTCCTTTTTACCAATTCTTACTACCATTATATTCGTTAAAACAAATATTACCAAAAATATTACCCTCATTCCATCAAATAACATCACCTTAAAAAACATTCTCAAACCCCAAAACGAAAAAAAATCTCTCCCAAAGCTGTATATATCACATCTCCTGCAATACTTGCAATAAAACATATATAGGTGAAACCATAGATTTGCAAAGAAGAAAAATCAACATACAGATGACCTGCACAAGGACAGCATAAATTTTAACAAGTTATAGGCGTAACACAGGCCACCCTATCAATATCAACAATATGATGATCAGAAATATCAATCACACGAACAACGCAAAATCATGGAATCCTTTTGCATTTATAATAGTAACAACTCAATAAGCATCCCGGTGAAGTTAAGATAGACTTTATACAAAATGAATGAACATCTGAAAACATCAAAATATTTCCAACAACACCATGAAGAAAATAGCAGACCAACTGGAAACACACTTGAACTGATGAAAATCAAGAAAGAAATCTAGTCCCTTAGCCTGAAGAGGTCTCGCGTGTCGGGACGAAAATTAGCTTTCCTTTTTAAAATTTATTTCATTAAAAAAGAGTGTCTTTAACAATGTTTTTAATTTGTGTACATTTAGTAATAAAATGAAGTGACAGTAAAGCATAACACTAAAAAAAAAAAGAATCCAAGGGCTTCCTCTCTAAAGTATATATATATATATATATATATATATATATATATATATATATATATATATATATATATATATATATATATATATATATATATATATATATATATATATATATATATATATATATATATATATATATATATATTAATTCAATTAAATAAATAATTTTGAAAAGAGATTTCTGAAAATATTTGATTTTCTTGAAGATATTTACTTTAAATAAATAATTACATTAATATTTTAACAATTATATTTATTTCCTTTTCCGAATTCGTTTGATATATCAAATTTCGAATATTTTTATGTTAAAAACTCGGAAAAATTATAATTTGGCCTCAATTTTAATTTGAAATCATAGTAAATACCAAAAAAAAAATTGATTATATTTAGGTATGTTTATATATTTTGCATCAATTTATAACAAAAGAGTAATGGAATTAAAATATATTTTTTTATTTTGTTTGATTTAACCCTCTATTATGTAAATTTACAGTTAACCCCGGTAGAAAACCCCGGTTTTTCCTGATTTTTGGCCGGGGCCGGGGTTCCTACTTTCGATACATACATGACATTTACCCTCCACATAAACACCATTTCCTATAGAGCCAAACATAAACTGAATGCGATGAAAGCTCTAGCGGGAACAAATTTTGGCCAACACAAAGAGTCTCTCACTATAGTTTACATACAATACCTCCTTCCCATCTTAAACTATGCATTGCGAATCTGGGCTTCCACAATATCTAAGTTCAACACCGAAAAACTGGAGGTCGTTCATAACAAGGCTCTAAATATCAGATTGTCTCCCATCTACTGCCATCTATCACTTACAAACAGAAACAAAAATTCTTCATATAGGGTACAACATTGATATGATAGGCTGCCAATTTTACAGCAAATCACTCTCAATAGACCACCACCTATACCCGGCACCTAGAAATAAAAAAAATCAACCAGCCATATACAATACATATACAACATACTTCCACTCACCCCAACCCCAGACACATCCA
>JABUQX010134164.1:5000-7500 GCA_015478945.1 Trachelipus rathkii | reverse complement strand
TACCCTGATTATTATTTATTCATTATTTTATTATTATATTCATTATTATTATTATTATTTTTATTATTATTATATTATTATATTATGATTTTATTATATTATTATTATTTTATTTATTATTATTATTTAATTATTATTATTATCATAACGCATTATTTTAATCTTAATCTTGTAATTTTATTGATTATTTCATACGCGATTTTAACGATATTATTATTTTATTCATTAATAGTTATAATTCTAACTAATCTTTTCCTCTAGGAGTTTTCCTAAAATAGTCATGTAAGGGCAGTTACCCTGTCAGTCTTATTATTTAGTTAAAAAGCAATTCAAGGTGAGGCCTTCAGATTTAGGCAACAGAACATTGCTAATAAAGTACGCTGCTACCTAAATTGAAATACAGATTGGAATCACAAGCAATTTTAGTTACGAAAAGGACAAAACAATCTAACATTAACTAAAAATTAAAAAATTAAATAACAAACTTTTAGGATGTAAGAAAGTTTATTATAATTACAACGGCAGAAATAATGTTGATTTATTTGATTAAACAATGTTGATTAAACAATGAGCAGGAGTTGCTAGGTATTTTACAGTATTACGGTCTAATACTATACTAACATACCTAACCTATATCTATCATATATACTAAATATATATATGATATATTTATATATTATATATATTCTATATTATATAATATATATAGATATTATATATTATATATATATATATATTATATATATATATATATATATATATATATATATATATATTTATATATTTATATATATAATATAATATATATATCACGTAGATATGCAAAAGAAAACACAATAATGATAGTCAAATGACTTTCGTTCAAATGTAGTCTACCAGACGCACGATTTCCTTTGACAAGTAATAGTTAATAATTATTAGTTCATTTATTGTTTAGTTTTCTCTCTTTTTTTTTGGGGGGGAAGACTTTTCGTAAACTAAAACTTTGCTCTTGATTCAAAAGTGTCTCCTTTTTAGTGTCAGCTATCGTAGTTTTTTAAGCTATGTAGCGTCGCCTAATTCTGGAGGCGTCCAAATATATATATATACTATCATATATATTATATTAATTTACTAATATATATATATATATATATATATATATTTTATATATTTTATATATATTGTATATATATATATATTATAAAAGGAATGAAATAATTATCTATCATTTATGGCAATTTCAAAATACCCCATAAAATTATTATTTTTTTATAAAAAAAATAGTCTTTTGCTGTCTTAACATTAAGAGAACTGAAAACTTTTCATAGTTTATTGTGTAGCTATGATAAACATTCATTAAAGCTGGTATTGTTTGTCTTTTTTCTCATTTTGAATTGAGAAAGTGTGTTTTGAGTCTTTTCAGAGAGAAATATTTTTCTGGATTCCACGTTGTTGTAATTGATATAGAATTATAGATGGTAAAATCCTTATAAATCCTAATAAGACTGTATACAATATAGAACAAGTTAATTTACAATATTCTTAAAATTTTTAACAAATATCGATGAAATGACGTTACTAAGACTGGTAAGTATGGATCTAACTTGTGAGAGATCATCAAGAAAAGGAGTTGCCATTGCTTTATTGAAACTGTCTTTTCATTTTAAGTTGGTTCTGAAACCCGAAATTCTTGTTTCTTCATTAATAGAAAGCAGAAAAAGATCTGTTGAAACTTCCAAAATGCTTGAAAATTTGTCATCGATGTTTGTGAGACAATTTCTCAAAACAAGCGTCATATTTTAAAGATGATTAAGAGCAGTTGCTGACGCTAATGATAGAGTTTGCAATGTAGTACATCATGGTAGAGTGAAGAAGAGTAATTTTGAAATCATAATTAAGCTTATAACCAATTCGCTGGTGATTAAAGATTTCAAAAGGTTTGATATTTTTGAATAAGGTTCAATATCTTGATCCTTTTCAGACTCCTCCAAAGCTTTGAGAGTTGCTTTAAAAACTTCTCTAAATCGTGACACAATCCATAATTACTTTCCACCTACCTTGCTTCGCATTTCATGATAGTTTTGTTCATTCCCTTTCTTATCTTTGAGATAATTGCCCCCTTTGTGACCTAAAATAATTCCCAGTGATTTCACTGCGTCAATAAGTTTCTTATATGTTGTACTCCACATGAATGTGAATAACACTGAACATTCAATGCCATTGAATATTTTAGAAAGATTGAACACTTCGCAAACTTTTTTTCATAGTTTGCTGTACTACCATATCATTATCCAATCAGAAAGTCACTATTTAATTCAATTTAACTTCCATTATTTTGCCTCCGCTCTCATTTTGTTTTTTCAACAGCCACTAAATCTAAGAAATCTTCATGAACCACAGAAATGTTTTCCTCATTTCTATTAATGTACACCCATAATTTGCTTTGATTGTTATATTATTTTTATTATTTTTAGAAATTAAAATAGGATGCTCAAGGCATCAAAAATTTTGACAGTTA
>JABUQX010134163.1:0-24841 GCA_015478945.1 Trachelipus rathkii | reverse complement strand
TCCCCCCGCATGGTTTCCTGAACTGTTAAAATAACTCGACAAATTACAAATTTTAAATATAACCGCCCTTTGAATTATCACTGGATGCACTTAAACAACCCCCATCCAACATCTAATATGACAAGACTTACATCCTTCCCATCTGGGAGATGGTGGGGAATTAATTCTTACCAGAAAACCCAAATCCAACCCACCTATGTCACCAAATATTCTCCAACCCCTCCCGGACACAGACTAAAATCCCCACCCTCCTCACCAGCTAAATTCCATATAATAACATCAACAACATTATTCCCCTCCCCCTCCCAATAGTATGGCTTACACATATCCACACTCAACTAAACAACACGTACCTACAAAACCACCCCAATAAACAATTTACTAACTCCCCCTACCCAAAAAATTCCCCTATTAGGAAACACAGGTCTGGAGAGGCCATTGACCTCGCTGGAGGCAGATCGGTCTCAACCCAAAACTCTTATAATATAAATATAGATCCAAACTAGACAATGTTACCTCCCCACACTTGCCCCAGATGTCACATTTCCCAGGACAGAATGGAGCACCTACTTCTGGGGTCCACCGCTCTCGACGCCCCCCTACCGACTTCTCTATATCTTCCCTTCTCGACCTGTGGAACCGCCCAAGAGCGGTGGCTGGCTTCCTGGAAGCAGTGTGGCCCTCCAATTGAGTTGGGCCAAGGGCAGAAGTATATATACGTTAATATATAATATATATTAATATATATATATATATATATTATATATATATATATAATATTTATCTATTATATAATATAATATATAATTATATAAATATTATATATAATTATATCGAATAGTAATTATAACTCATAGACAAAATAAATTCTTTTTTATCAATGACCATATTTCTACTTACCAATCAATAGAAATACAGGTCAATAAAAATACATACCAATCAATCTTTATATTCCCCCATCCTAATCTTGACAGAGTCTACACAATTATTTTTCAAACCAATCTCCTCTAACACAATATAACAACCTGATATTTGCTGGTTATTTCAACGCACATCACCATACATGGCTCACCACCTAAACACCTAACCAAGAGTAAATACACTCATAAATAATTCACATTCTCTTAGTATTCTTAATAACAGAAACCAATCTACACAAGTACCTTCACAACATAAGCAGAACACAACTTCCTCTGACAATTTTACTGAAAATCACCTACTGAGGGCAATTTTTTGTGTCTGTTCAGGTAGCCAGATCAAGATTCGAACACTTGCTCTCGAGAGAATAATTATGAGCTTAATAATATATTAATTAATATACAGTACTTATTAATTTAAAGTAGTAAAACATTTCTTTTAAAGATGATAAATAAAAAATAATAGGCCTCCAAATTTCATATTTATAACATTTGTCTATTTGGATGTAATTACCAAATATATATAGCATTACCAGCCAATTTTTGTGAAACATGTGTTCAAGATATCTTTAAAAATTAAGGTCTTCAAAATTCATATTTACTCACAGATACCTTTTTTTTAATAGGCTTACCGTATATAAGCTTATGATATTGAAACTATTTTATTTTTCCAGTACTTCAGAGTGTGGGGCATGGAGGCAAAGTCCTGTAGACAAATAAATGTTCATGCACCATGCATTTTTATTTATCACTAAAAAAAATTATAAATGTTATTTCCTAATGATCTAGTAAAAATAATTTTAATATAAAAATAATCCATCCTATAACGCAAATGGTTTAAGTTGATTATCATGTACGGTACCTTTTGTGCTATACATTTTTAGTATAAAGCTTAGATTAGGGTACTGTTTTTAAGTTTTCTTTGTATATTATTTATTCTGTATGTTAGGCCTGTAAAATGCAAACATTTCTCGATAAAACTAAAAAAAAATATAATATAGAAAAAATGCTTACATTAAAATAGAAATAAAAGGTAAAACTATTTTTCACTTTAAAATGTACAACAGAACTGTTATCTCCGAAGTAAAAACAACAACAATGGCTGACTATAGTGTTTGTATAACGCTTAGATAATAGACTTTAAAATTTCTTTTAAAATTTCCTTTTATAATGTTTGACTACCATTAGGACCTAACTACTTTTTAATTACTTATTTAGTAATTATATAATTAAAGAACCAATCTTAAGCCGTTAAAATTTTTTAAATTCGTTGGAATTCGTGGGGGGGTTAGGGAAAATATTTGTCTCCGAAGAATGGCTATTTAAAAATTATAACTATATCATTATACTTTAATCATGCTATTATGGTAAGTCATTAAAATTAATTACTAATAATTAAATTTAAAATTATTTAAAAAATAATAATAATAATTTAAAATCATAATAATTTTAATAATGATATAATAATAATAATATATAATCAGGAAAAATAATTTATATATAATAATATATTGTTTATATATATAGTATATATATATATATATATATATATATATATATTAATATATTACTTATTTATATATATAAGATATATTATTATATATATATATTATATATTATATATATATATATATACTTATATATATATAGAATATATATATATATATATATATATATAATATTTATATATATTATATATATAACTATATATCAATATATATTAGGCCAGCCTCTAGAAAGAGCCACAATCCATACTCAAAAAACTAAAACAGTACCGGGGAAAAGGAATACATTGCTGGAATCCTGCAAAATTTACCGAGGAAACTGTAAAAAAAAAAAAAAAAAAAAAAAAAAAAAAAAAAAAAAAAAAAAAAAAAAAATTTTTTGAAACTAAAAAGCTACAGGGAGAAATGAAATTACATTTTGGCAATCCTTTGTAAAATTTAGTTTTAGGAAAATGTATTAAAAAAAAAAAAATAAACATAAAAATTGGCTATTTTTGGGAGGGGTGCTGGGACATAGTATAGCTTCCATTATATATTTATTGTAAGGTATAAAGATCTATTATTATTGGAATCGACCCGACGGGGAAACAGGGGTGGGGGCGTTTTCCATACCCCGTAGTGGAGGGGCGGAGGAACCACCCGCGACACCCAAATACCAAAACTTCCACAGATGGAAGAGGAGGAGGTGAAAAAGAAGGAAGACGAAAAGCACCGCCCGCGAACTAACCCTTGGAGTTACCAATATCACACAAAACTCGCGCGCAGACACAGCACCCCTAGGTTGTAACGAGCGGCAGCTCGTAAAAGGTCGGTGGTATGCGAGTGACCAAAGTTTTATCCCTCGACGCACCTGCCGCTGCGGCGGTACCTATAGAAAGGAAATAGAGATAAAGCCCCAGCATCGCGCCGCAAAGATAAGGGTCAAGTGAACTGAATACAGGAACAGTTTAAGTCTTTTGGCTCTTGACTCGACCCTGTCCAAAAGCCAGGTGAGACCACGGAGCCCCCCCCAGATATGGGAGAAGTACTCCATACAAGGGGCGGATGAGAAAACTTGTTTATAGCTGGAAGTAACTGAGAAGAGGAAAAATCTCGCAGTCTAACAGAACTCCCAATTCCTATTTGAGGCCGCCCTAGAAACCGTTTTGATGTGAGGTTTCCAAGACTTTTTTGTTTATGTTTTATTTTTTGTTAAGCCAAGGATGTTTTATTGTCAACAGGGAGACGAGGGAGGAACCGTTTATCGAAGGATAGGAAGTTGGAAGGTTGGTTTTAAGAGAGTTAGATTTGTAGAAGTTGAGTTTAAAGAATTAATAAATGTCACAGGTGAGGCGACCCCCCACCCGGAAAATCCTATCCAGCAATCATCGAGGAATAGAATCGGAAAGTTTTTAAGACATAGAAGGCAATTCTGAGAAGAAAAGAGGAGCAGAATGTGAAATGAGTTGAAGGAATGTGTGGACGTGTGCGCGTTTCCACACTCGAGGGGAACAGTTTAGTTTTGAGACCTAGGAACTATAGTTGCGAGGGCGGGGTCAGCATGAGGCACATTCCTTTTCAAATTTGGGGGGAACGCCATCCGGTCCACCCGCCTTTTCACATATAGATTTCAGGAGTCCATGCACACGATCAATGAATCACAGGCAAAGGCTAGGGACACTAGAGGAGAAGGAGAGGAGAGGAATGCCAGAATTCGTCAGGGGTTGAGTTAGTAGGAAAATTAGGAGACCAAAAGAGATTGGTCCTTTTCAGTGGAGATATACAGCAACAGAACCGTACAGGCATCGAATACGAAAGAAGGCAGATTTTGGCAACGAGGCCAGGAAATATTTTTCAAGTGTCGTGGCAAACCTGGAAGGTAGCGCCCCTTTCGTTTGATGGAAGCCCGCTTTGCTCGTCGAAAGAGATATCCCTACGATTTCTATCTAGCTGAATGAAAAGTAATGATAGAGCAAGAGTGACTCAGAGCGGGAGACGAGAAAATTTTTCACACTCTCCGATGCTCACGTGTCTCTGAGCTGAATGGCCATGGAGAACAGAGCACAGATACAGAACCCACTTGGATATGAGCTAGAGACGAAAGATTTAGTCAAAGAAGGAATGACCCTGCTCATCCCTTCAACGATTTTACAGCTCCCACCTATCGGCAGAACCGAAGCGTCACCAGGGTCAAAGCAGTCATTCCGATTATAGTTTGTGTAGAAGCGACGTTACGCAAGGCAACCCCAGCAATCGGCCCGATTTAAAGTGCTCAGAAAAAAAAACGCGTTGAGCAGGATGGAGCTGTTGGAGAGAAGGTATAAAATTAAGAGATATAAGGTTTGGTCAGATTTACAATAGGGACGAAGGGGTGTATTTAGGAGAGAGGACTTAGTGGTTTGGAAACAGTTAGGTCAAAGGCGTGTGGTGCTCCAGAATTTGTCGACACAATCAGGAATATGTGTGTAGATTACCAGGTTTGAGAATGCTGAATGATTCGGCCTCACCTCCCCACCTAAATCAGTCTATGAGAGGACCCCAACCATTCAGTGTTGTGTACATGAAATCCCCTAAATAGAGGAGGACCTCAGTATTTGGTTGAGAAGATATAACAGTCTCGTGAGAAGTTGTAAGATATTCCAAAAAAAGTTAAAAGAAAGGTTAAGAGGCCTTTATTATTTATTATTATTTATATATTTTAATTTTAAATTAATAATTTTATTTTAATATATATATAGTATATATATATATATATAATATATTATAAAGAATTTTTTTAGCTTGACTGGGTTGGTCAATTGGCTATCAACATCCAAAGAAAGTCGAACAAAATGTAACGGACTAAAAAGTAACGGAACTTATTTGGTGCGTTACTTGAAAGAAAAGTAATGAGTCCGTTTACTCTGTTACTCAAAAAAAAACTAGTTCCGTTAGTAACTCTCTATCTTCCTCTCTCTCTCTCTCTTCTCTCTTCTCTCTCTCTCTCTCTCCCTTATACGCTATAATATATATATATATATATTTATATATATTATATATATATTATATATATTATATATATATAATATATATATATATATTAAATTATGTCATAGTTCTTATAAATTTATAATTTATATAATCTAAATCTATAACATGAAGCAGGCTTTTCAACAGATGGTTAAATTTAAATTATAATTTAAATTTGAATATTTTAATTCCTTATGGAGAGTATGTAATTAGATTGGATATCCCATTAGTGCAAAAAGTTTCTCTCTATTGTTTCAACGGTTGTGTTTATCTCAAGACCTTTTATACAACTCTAAAATACTTATTGAAAGTATTTTAATATTTAGAGAAAATTTTAACGCTTAATCCTCAAAAGTAGATTTTTAAGTTTAGAGCATTGTGTTGATTCGATTATAGGTAATAATTTGATTCATTTTCAGAGTAGTTTCGTGATATTTCACTGGACAGTGTGTTTTTGAGAAAAAAAATATTTTTTTTTTATTATTATTTATTTATTTATTTATTTTTTTTTATATTCTAAGAATTTTATTTAATGAAATTTGTTCTGACGTTCTGCGGAATATATTTCAGAAACTTTTTTTAAGTCGAATTTTACTATACATCAATATTTATTTTTTATTCGCAGAGGATTAGTAACCTTAATTTAATGAAAAAAAAAAAAGTTTAGAAAAATTTTTACTTTCGGGAATGCACTAAACATTTATAAAATAAGAGAGTATGCAAACCTCACATTAAAAATGAGAGAATGTTTGACCATTTCAATTAAAAATTTAAAATAATTAAAAATTACAAATAATATAAACATATTTTATTTCTGTTCTTGGAGTAAATTTATAATTTTAATAAAATCTAATCTGATATTAAAATAAATAATAAATAATTAAAAAATATAAAAAAAAAAAAAAAAAAAAAAAAAATCATTTTATTTTGATGAAAAGCAACATGGTGAAAAAAATACAGTTATATGGATTAATTATCAATTTGATTTTATTTCGTTGCCTATCCCCGATGATCATTCATATAAATATAACATATATATAATAATAATACCTACCATATATCTCCTATATATTATTATACTATTACTCTACCCTCAAATACCCCCTACATACATATATTACCATTTAGATATCTACTTATAGATATATAATATTATCTTACTGATCTTATACGTAATAATAATAATACAGGCTTACAAAAAATATATATCGTATAATATATATATTATAATAATTATAACTAATTATTAATATATATTTTGAAAAAGAACTTATTTCAATCTAATTGGCCCCCCACAACAGAAATATCTGCCGTTTATGACCCTTGAGCACGTTAATCGATAATGTCATACACTTCCCGCATATCCCATTATGAAACCATAGCAAGTTCCACTTATCAATACACCTTGTTGTGGTCTATATTTCGATGATACAGGCCTTTATATTGTGGTTTTATTCCTTTGGAATAAAACTTGAAATCTCCATGTTTTGCTATCACTATATGTTTTAAGTTATAACTTTTTAACAGAGGCATTTATATCCACTTTATATTAACCATATTTATATAATACGGTATAATTATAATGTGAACTAAGATTAGGAATGTTGATTTAGTATAAACAAAAATATATTTTTTCTTCTATATTTTAGTTAAGGAATTTAATTATTGTTTCTTGCCATAAATATGAAAGACTAAATGGGACTCAACCCTACTTCTAAAAAACTTAAACAATAGCTACCTGCCAGGAAAAGGAATACATTATTTTTTGGAATGCTGGTGAAATTTTAGTTAGAGAAAATGTGAAAAAAAAAAATACAAAAGCTGTACATAATGCTTACTCATAGTGCGGAAAAGGAAATGGATAACATTTATATGAAGGGGCAAATGCTGGTCAAATTCATAGGCAACAACAAAATAAAATAAAAAAATTTTGTTCATTGCTATCTATAATTAACATGTTAACTTGCATTTATCTCTATGGAATACATTAAGCATTAAAATAACCTTTTTTTAACTAAAGATACCCCAATGGGAAATATACCAGCACGATGGCAGGAGTCGGAGTTCTTTTCGGCCTTCCGGGGAACTATACTTGGGATCAGGCGAGTCTAATTCCCCCCTCCGGGAAAGGGTCTCCGCGAACCCCCGTCTCTTTGTTATTTTGGGATGTTTTTTGGCGCAGAGGGGTTCCTCGGCCCCTCCCCTACGGGGTATGGGAAAAAAATAGTCCTACCCCCTGTGTTCCCCGTCGGCACGAGCCCCCTACATTGCTGTTTTTGTAATTTACCTTTATAAATTAAGTATTTTATACTATTTTATATATTATGTCCAATGCTCCTAAAAAAAAAAAAAACATTAGACCATATTTCATTATATTTATTTTATTTTATTTATTTATTTTTTTCCCATTTTCCGTAAACTAAAATTTTTACAAGATTCCAAAAAATGTATTCCTTTTTGCTGTAGCTATTGTAGTTTTGATATGATTTTTTTTTTTTTTTACATATTCCGCACATTAAAATCGTTACCAGAGATTTCCAACATATAGGTTAATTCCTTTATCTGCCCCTGCTATCTCATTTGTAGGATTTTGTAGATATGAGCTTCGTAGTTTATAAACCAAAAGTGTGTTTTTGTATTTAATAAACCCTATATGTATAACCATTGGGTTTATATATATTATTACGATTATATTTTTCGATATATATATATTATATATATATATATATATATATATAACTAATTATTATTTTTCTTATAGCTAATTATATATATAAAATATAATATTATATTTTGAGGTATAGTATATATTATATATATATATATATATAATAAGTATATATATATATCCAATATAGTAATTATCCCATATGAATAGAGTTCCAATTTTACAACTGTTGGTGTGTCTTTTTGGGCCATGTCTTGATGTTGCTTTATTATTCCTATGAAAAAGATGATTTCGCAACATTATAACCTCCATATTGGTCTAACCCACCTACCTTTTCGCAATTATGAATAAGAAGTTCCATTCAACTGTTTGTGTCTTTTATTTTTGGGGCGCCGATGGCCTCGATATAATTGTGACTGTGTTAGTTCTCTTTGAAATAAAATTAGGAAAACTCTAATGCTACAATGTTTAATATATACAGCATATATATATATATATATATATATTATATATAACTACCCGTACTTTTATATAATACTCAATAATAGCCCAAAATATACTTATATCCCCTTTATTATTTAATCTTTTAGTACGGGTTTAAGTAGACCCTAAATTTATCTTAAAATAGTGAGCTATATTTTCATTTTATTTATTTAATATAGTAATGGCATATTTACCCTTATTTCTATTTACGTATAATCTACAATAGTAAATGAAGTGAGAAGGTAAAATACTACTACCCTAGTAGTATTTATCAGCCTTATAGATACGTAGGACCCAAACGCCGTGTGATCTTTGCAAAGGAACAACACCAATAAGCTGATTCCTGGTGATAAAGGAATTTACCGATTGCTTCTTGAACCTTGCTGCGCGAGCGTGAATATCCTGTTTTAGTTCGGAAAAATGGTGAAAAAAAATAAATTCACAAGAAGGCCTTAACTATTAAGATCTACAGGGAAAAACGCGCAAGGTACATATTTTTGGAATGCTGGCAAATATTAGTTAAAAAAAAAATAAACAAAAAAAAATTTACCGGTCACATAGTAGAACATGTTTTCATAATATGAGGATGTGGTTAAGGGTCCTTATTATATCTACTATGGAGCATAAAATAACCTTTATTTTAATTTATAACTAAATTTTATAAACGGGGTATACCGCAACGATGGCAGGAGTCGAGGATCTCTCGGCACTTCCGGGGAACTACGGGGTAAGACTAATTCCCCCCCTCCGAGGCGACCGTCTCTTCAGCGGAGACCTCCTCCCGGCATCTTGAGATATTTTTGGGGGGTCGGCGGGAGTGTCCTCTGCCCCTCCCTATTTGTGTGTGTATGGAGAAAAAACTCCCCCCGTGTCCGTCTCCCTCCGTCGGCCCAAGCGCATTCATAAATTGCAGTATCATTACCTTTTAACAAATAATTACAATGAACACAGAGTACACATGCTCCTACAAAAAACTTAATAGCAATTTTCATTTTATATTATTATTTCTTCTCTTTCTTATTTTTATACATTTTACCTAACTATGAATGTGTACAAACAATGTGAAATATGTTTTCTTTTTGCTTTCCTAATTTTTTTGATATTATTGATTTTTTTTTTTTTACTTTCTTCCGCTATCTAATAATGTACCCGAGATTTCTAAACAATGTTTCTTTTTCCTGAGCTCACTAAATAGGCTGAGGTTTGAACTATGAGTTGTATTTACAGACCACAAATTGGTTTTGTACTCTCAGATTATAACATAAATATATATATATATTTATTATTATTTTCAGTAATATATATATATTTAGATATATATAATATAGATATATATAAAAATAGGGTACAGAATATATTATAAATATAATTATACCATATATATTATATATATATATATATTATATATTATATATATTAACCAATACCTACGTTTATATTACTCAGTACTAGTACCGTCAGCGAATATTATATAGTATATGGACAGCATTATATATATATCCGGACCCATTATGGAATGAGGAGTTCTCATATATCATTCAACTGTTGTGTCTTGTTTTTTTGGGCCCTTGAGTTCATATTGTGCTTTTAGTGTTCCTTTGACAAATAAATAATGGTTAGTTGTACTACCCTAATTGGAATATCCCATTTATGAAATAGTAAGTTCCACTTCAACTGTTGTGTCTATATATTTGGGTCACCCCTCTTATATGTGCTTTTAGTTCTTTGTATAGGTGAGGAAATTTGGAACTAATAAGTTATTTTGGAGGCTTTTTTTTTTAAAAACAATTTTGGTTTTTTGTATAAAAATTTTTTTTTCTCATATATATTATATATATTGGGGAACATATTCCCAGTATACTCTTTCCATATAATATTTTATATATATAGTTAAGATAATATATAAAACTATTTAATTCACTTTCATTTGAATATATTATATACTTTAATATTAATATAATATATATAATTATATCCTTATTACTTTATTATATTATTACTCAGCTCAGCCCTTTAGACAAGAGGTACCAACCCGTTCCCATATCTCAAAAAATACAACAATAGCTACTATTGAAAGAAATACCGATTTTTTGATGCTGGTGGGAAAATTTTTAGTTTCTCGGAAAATGTGGAAGAAAAAAAAATCTAAAAAGTTAAACTATATGCTTATCCAGCGGAAAAATAATTCATTCTTCAAAAGAATGCTGTGTATTAATTTAGTTAAAAAAAAAATGAAATAAAAAAAAATTTGATGAAAACTAATAAATCGCACAAACTATGTGAAGGTAAGTCAGCCTATGTATATATCTGCTATGGAAGAGACCTAAAAACCCGTTTTTTCTAACTAAAAGAATACCCCAAGGCATATACCGCTCGGATGGCAGAGTCCCGGAGGCTATCTCGGCCTCAGTGGGCGACTATCGGGGATAGGACTATTTGCTCGCTCGCGCTGTGCAGGAGAAGAGGGTTCTGTACCGTAGCCACCGCGTGTGATGGGTTATTTGTGCAACAGCTGACATGAGGTGATCGCTTTAAGGGATGTATACCTTTGCGCCCAATCGGCTCGGTCCGTGCCGTCTAGATGGTCGGATTCTCACGCCCTGGTGTTAACCCCTGGTGCAGCTGAGCCCCCTAATAGCTAGTCGAGTAGTGTGCTTTGTGGTAACATTTTTTTCCTCCGTCTAATAGAAACGGGTACTGGAATTGTCTTTCCCGTGAGCTATTGTCAGTGAAGAAGGAATATAAAAGTGGTATTGCAGCTCTTCTTTATATGATTTCTCAGAGGATATACCTCGCTGATAATATTATAATTATATGTATTAATATATATATATATCTTGTAATAAGGGTATAAGAGGAATTAATATAATTTTATAGTATATGTAGTTTTGGTCAGATGCTCTATTATATATAGTAAGAAGAAAAACGAGTCTATGTATTATATATATTTTAGTAGGCGCGTAATATATACCTTTATATCACTAGGTAATATATAGGTATATTATATATATAATCAGTATTGATTTATAGTATTGAACTTTTGGTGTTAATAATACTGAAGTTAAAAGAATATTTTCCACCAGATAAGTACAGGAAAAGCCAGGGTTCATTTATTAGGAATTTAATGAGGGCAATATAGACACGATACATGGCGGTGTTGGCGTAATTAAGTTTTGCCCTGCAACTTAGAAGAAGGAATGGTTGCGTTCGAAATATTGATCGTCAAAGCTCCGGTCCCGTTTACCAGTTGCAAATTAAATTCATGAAATTGAAGAATGATCAAAGTGGGTTAATTTGTCAATCAGAAAATTGTGAGGAGGAGAATGGATTAAGGACTCGTGTGATGAGGCTTCATTGCTTTTGGATATTATCCTATAAATACTACGAGTTCAAAAGATCATTGATACTTGTAATAGCTATTGCTTAAGAAGAATGATAAGGCAGTTTGACTGCATGAAAGAGATTGCAAAGTGTTAGGGGCAGCAAAAGGGTTGACAACTTTAAAAAAATTCGACTTTACATGTCAAGAAGAGAAATATGTTTGGAACCACCCAAGATTTTCAATGCTTATTTCAAGCAAGCAACTGGGGTGATGGATTGTAGTTCCGATGACTACTTAGAACATCCAACCTCTTTTAAACTTGTTTAATGACAGAATCAGTGTAATTCTTACTATATAGAAAATACGAAGCCTATTAAGAGAAAAGTGAAGTTTGAGTTGTGATTTTGAAGATTTCGTCATAACTTAGATTTAGACGCGTGAAGCGAAGAGATAGCTCGCAAGGTTTTATTGGATAGTCATTTCGAAAAAACAATAGCTTTCTCTTTGCTTCAATATAGTAACGATGGTGGATGATTCGTGATGTCTCAGGTTTGCACCTAGTCCACCATACTAGGCACTTGATTTTGCTGTTGAGAAGAGCTGTGTCTTTCAAACTTGATAATGCGCTACGGGGTAATTGTTGGTTCCACTCCTCATCATATCTCAGGGCATAATTGTGGGACAGACGGGAATACAGATGGAGATCCCGTGATTATATGATGTAATAAAAAACTATTTATAAAACAGAATCCAGAGGATCCGCCACTAGCAGAATAGATTTAAAGGAATGCCCGGAGGGATGTGGCCGTCGTACAAGCTGCAGATAAAATAGAACAACGATGGGACCGGAGTGCATTAGAGAGTGATAGTGTATACGCAAAAGAGGTAAAAAGATTACGAGAATTTACTTTTTGCATTTTGTCTGCTCTCAATAACACCATAAGTCGCAACAGTTTTTCGAACCTGTCAAATGGCGCCCAGGTTTGAATACAACGTCAAATAGCACAAGAACCAAGGCAGTAAAATGAGGGAGGTAGGGAAAAAGAGCTATTGTACTGTACTTTATTAGATTAAACTAGACTGACCTACTACTACGACGGAGCCCTACGGTATGCAAGACGTGTAGGAAGAGTAGAATGATTAAGAATGCTTTCCGAAAATAAAGTACATGTGCGTCGTGGACTTTTAATTTGGCTTTCCAAATGTGCCATGTTGTGCTGTCTGTAAGCTTCGGCTGTGCATAGCGGTTGGGAGCGTATCTTTGAAAGGCGTCTTTAACTTTCGTTGAACTTAATTGGACCAGTCTTCATCACTCATATCTAAGTGACCTTCATAACGTGAATGAGGTTTTGAGGTTCGTATTTCTTGTTGATATTTAAATTGATATATGACATATAGTTAAGGTCTTTTCTAATGTTTAGTGAAAACCTCCATTATTTCAGACTAAGACATTATACTTCTTATATGCGTGGTCCAGGTAGCATGGAACTGCAACCTTTACTGACGCCTCTCTAGTCCTCTTTTTGTGAGGTACACGTATAAGTTGTTATGGGAATTATGAGAACTGCGTTGATAGTTGTGGAAGCCTAGGACATGGATTAAGTGCAGTAAGTTTAGTGAGTGGGACAGAAAGATTCAATTGTCTATTTAAACATAATTGTAAATGACTGCCTTTGTAATTGGAGAGTGGTAATCGGATGACTCCAATAAAGTTTGTTACACTTGGTTTATGATACTTATATTTCAAATTTCATGTCATGCATTTTAAGCTTATGATGGCTCTAAGAAGTTGTTATATGTGACGTGAAGGTAATATTAAATTTTCATGTATATAGAAAGTTTTGAGACGGGTAATTGATTAATATTAGGGTACGGAATATAGTATATTAATATATTAATAATATAATCCATAGTTTTAATACTTAATTAGTGGGTTAATTTATAATATTATAATTATAATTATTAGTATTATTATATTAATTATATTATCTTAATTAATATTATAATATAATATATATATATTAATTTATAATATTAATTAATAATTAATATTACATAAATTATATAGAGAGATATTATACTCTCCTTGACTCTCTCGTAGCCTCTCTGGCTCATGGATATCTCTGAAATTATATGTAGATATGTTGAAAAGACGAAGAGAGAGATTAGTGATGAAAGATAGCTGAACAAGAGATTGAAGTATATACTAAGTGTGTATGTGATATAATGATAAGATAGATACTAATATAGATGAGAATATAGTGAACATAGAGAGAGATGAAGATATAAAATATTTAGTCATGAATAGTTAGTATAGTATGTGATACCCCTATTAATATGAAGAGAGAGAGGAGGCACTATGAGTAGTCAGCTTCTTAGAAGTTATAGCCAACTCAAATACAATATCTAAAAATCTACAACGTGTATCTGGTAATAATGGATAATTACATTGCTGTGCCACTGCTTAGGTAAACACTTTTTAGAGCGTGAAAATAGTAAATAAAACACAAAGATAAATAATAAGGATAAAAATAAATCTGAGAATAAACTCTGTGCGACAATAGCAAGACGAGAATAGAAATAGTTTTTAGTGCACATCCTGAGTGATAATAAATTGATGTAAGTTATTGTAAGGATGATGATAAAGAAAAAAAAATTACTTATTTGTTAATTAATTTTTGTCTGAACACGTCCAGACAACATGCATATAAATGGATGGCCAGTCTAAGTAACTAAAGTCCTATTTAAGACCTTTATATATGTTACTCGTTAAATAAATAGACTTATATATATCTAAGTATATGTTAGTTTTTATTTATTCTAACTTAACAGCAATACCGCCATAAGATTATGATAAAGTATAATTAACCGCACAGATTGGTAGTATAAGAGTTGCGATAGGATATATTTGGTTTTCGGTCCTCTCCTATACCGGGCGGATAACATACGGTATTAAAGGTTAGACTTATTTCCTTCGACAAATATAGTATGACTTCTAGAAAACCCTGTATGACTAATATAACTATTATAACATACAGTAAGAGTTACAGATGAAAACTATTTAATTTTTAGCTTTAATATATAAAATTTACAATTACAATTCAAAAATTGACATAATTAATTAATAATTGTAACTCATTATAACTATATAGGGAAAATAATAAAATAAAAACTCTATTTTGTATTTTTTTTAATTTTGTTTTTAACAGATTTTACGCCTATGAGCTGATAAGGTAGAGAATTACTTGAAGTATTATCAGCCTGTATACCTTTTCGCACTTGTCTTCTAGCAGTTTTACTTGCGAAGATAAATAATATTATTTTTATTTTTTTGTTCTGTAGTGATATTGTTATTCAGTACGAGTATATATCCGCCACTAGAAAGAATCTCGTTGACACGAGCGTTCGCAAATACTCAACATAACAAATTTGGCACTTCATTTTTATCCTGAATAGCATAATCAGTATTTGAGCAAAATAATACAACATTGTAGCGGGAGAAAGGAACAGCACCTCAACACTATCGCTCATTACTATACGAAGCATACTGGAACTACACAATGTGACTAATACCTAGTGATTGATTGATATTATATAATATACTGTATATAATAGTATATACTATTTATATTAATTCCTTAACTATTACATACTGAAAAATTCTAACCTATGTATTTAATCAAGATATATTATATAGGTATATATTATATATAATATGTAATATATATATATACAGTTTCCCAACTAAAATTTTACCAGGATTCCAACAATGTATTCCTTTATCCTGTAGCTATTGTAGTTTTTGAGATATGGTTGTGGCTCTTCTAGAGGCTGGATATTACATATATATACTATATATATAATATATATATATATATATATATATTATATATATTATAATAGATTTGAACCCTCTATATACTCCGTATATTAATTATATAATATATATATATAGTGGAAAGGTGACATTATTATAAAGTAATATTATATTTTTATTGTAAAATTATCTATATATATATCATTTAGATTGTTAATATATATAGTTATTATATTATATAAAATAATGCTAAATGAAGATTTAAAAAAATATACCTCTAGAAAAAGTTAATGCGTCTTTCAAAGTTCCAATATCACTAGAGCAGTTTTTTTGTAATGAAGGACAATAGTAAATCCGAATATTTTTATGAAACTTCTTTACAGAAAATACACAAAAATGGAGCCCTGAAAGAAAATTTTGGAAATGAATTATCAGTTCCTTCCAAATAATTATTGGTATATCGCCTATGAGCGCTCGCGTATATTTTTTGATAAAGTGATCTTTGTGTTATACGAGCGAGGTGAGCAGTTAGTCACTACCTAGAACGATAGACTTCTTTTTTTATATAATAATACTGACCACTTCTCACGGGGGTTGAACAAACGGATACTATGGGAGAGATGGTACGGTGGGGTGGACGGTAGTCCCCATATACAGAGCGTTTGGTGGACATTTTCAATTTATTCCTTAAAAATACAAAAATTGACGAGTGAACGTCAAACTATTTTTCCGTATTCATTTCTGAGTTCTCACCGATTTTTATCAAGGTTTATTTCCTCTTCTAGCTATTATTTAAGCAATTTCCTTAAAGTTTTTTCATGTAAATTGAGAATAACGTTTTACTGTTATTTTATGCTGAACTACTATTAGACCAAGGATTAATTAAAGTGAGTCCTCTTATTATACTTTATATAGATATAATTTCTATTGATAATAATATAATATAATATACTATATATATAGTAAAGGTATATAACTCTAAGATATAAGGTATAAGATATATATATATATTAATATATAAATATATATATATATAGTACTATAGTTACAGTACTCACTAGGTATTACTATCATTATGCTAATTATTAATTTCAATGAAGATAATTCTCGATAGATAATATATAATTTACTAGTATAATATTTTTATTTTATATCTTATATATTACCCTAATCAAAGTAATAATTAAACTAATCAATAACTTAATTAATAAGATAATTATAATAATAATAATACATCATAATTAATATAATAATGAAATAATTATAATAATAATTATATATTAATAATAAAATAATAATAATAACTCAAAAATAAAAACTACTATTAAATAATAATAATAAATAATAATAAATATTAATTAATACAAATCTAAATTTTTAAATATTTAGGATTCAAATAATTAATAATAATGAATAATAATTAATAATTATTAATAATCATAATTAAAGTAATAATTAAAGTAATAATAATTAAATTCTCCCAACGCTACAAATTTTATTCTTTGCTTGCAAAATGATATAAATGTCAATAAAATGTTGTGTAAAAGTAAACGTACCTCTCCATTACTTTCGAATTCCACAAGTAACAATTTTGTTGTCAAAAAACACAAAAATCCAGCGAAAACCGGAATTTAAAGCAATATTTAATTGGCTGAGAGCGAGTTAGTCTCGCGGAAGAATTACAGCGTGCGCTGATTGGTTTTATTGGCGACCACCCCCCGACGCCAGACTATGACCGCGAGTTGGGCTAAGATGGTTGCGAAAACGCGGCTGGTTGTCACGCGAATCGCTTACTGTTTGTGATGAGCTTGCAGATGTGTTTTCATTTCGCTACGCACACTGTTATCATATCTTTGTTCTCAGAAGAGATCACCTCTTTACAAGAAATATCTTTTTTTGTTCCCACTTGGTACCAATAATTTTTCTCTTGGCCACCACACATATGGTTAGAGTATTTATGACAGATTTATAAATTAAATATGAAAATTTTAAGGATAAACGAACCGCAATATCAGTAATTTTCTTATGTTTCATCTCCTTGATTTACATCCATGGTTAACTAGTGGAGGAACATTTAGCTCACTAGTAGGCTAGAGGCGGATAAGAATTAACTGTGAATAATATTTAGAGATAATACCAGCTAATAGGCTATCGTAGCCCACATTTGGCTGGTGTAGTTTTCATAGAACTACCTTCCTGTGGGAATGGGGCTCTCATGTCTGTACAGCAGAGCACATCACGACGAACACCACACACACACACACATACTCACACACACACCACACTACCCACCAACATAACACATCTACTACACTCACACACACACGACGAAAAACACTCACAACATCTCACATCACGCCACACGCACCAACCACTAACTATACACATACTTACAGCATCACATCAACACACACACGAGCACACATTCTCACAGTAAAAATTCTCTACCACAACACACTCATACACACACACACACACACCACACACACACAACACTACACCCACCACCACACACACATACACAACATCACACACACACACACACACACACACACACACACACACACACACCACACACACACAACACATCACTACACTGATCTACCTATCCACACCTCGATGTATCACATCAACAATGGCACACACTCGCTCCAGATCACACATCGAAATCGTAAAGTCAATTATCGCTTCCTCTCTTGCATCACATACACCAATGTACTCACATCTACTTCTCTACTTACACTCACTCACACACATTCATCTACTGCATCGCTTAAGAGACCGAGTATATTATTTGAACATTCTTTCAGAAAACCCTATAATAGAGTACTTGTTTTCTAACCTGTTTACTTATTATATTATATACACGTATATCTATATATAAGTTATTAATACTATATATATATATATTATATATATCTATATATATATAAATATATTCTATATAAATATATATATATATATATATATATATATATATATATATATACTTATATATATTCTGAAACTTTTTTTTTTATATTTCTACTGCGCAACTTTTTCTTTTTAAGTTTTTGAAAGAAAAATTTTTTTCTCTCTCTAATAGAAAGTGAGTACAACAGCCGAAGCAAAATTCTTTGAATCCAAAAATTCCAACCTACTATGTTTTGGGTTATTCACGCGAGTATTGTAGATAAGTATGAAATAATTGACGATTATTATTACAAAAACAACAAAAATAGCCAGGGTTTTTTTTTTTTAATATTTTGAATGAAAATATATATCGTACATTTAAATGTATCAAATAAAATATATTTAAGTAATTACGTCAATATTCTATCTTCAATAAACTAGTATATATATATTGATTATCAAGATTTTTTTAAATTATGAAGTGGTTTTATAGTTATTAATAATGAAATCACATTAACTTGTCTACTCACCAGAACTATGTAACTCCCTACTAATTTCCAGAGCCGAATATACTTTTCTTAACATTATAATAATAATTTTCATACATTTGTAGGTAATAGTTTAGATTAGCCTAGTCTGATAAAATATTGATATTTTTTTTCTTGATAATTCTTTTTTTTTTTTAAAACCTTTCTGCCCCATGTAAAGAGCGACTTAAAAGAAGCAGTGCCGAAAACTCCTTTCTCACATATAAATATAAATCTTCCTCTACCAAATTTTTTGCGTAATAGCCAGTGCATAGAAGAACGTCTTCACGTCATAGAACTATCACAGGATAGGATGAAAAATAATAATTGAATAAAAAAGCAAATATAAAAATTAAAAACTCTTTAGAAAAAAAGAAGTTTATTAAGAGATAAGTTCATCAGTCACTCATATGACTTGTTATTTTTTATCTATCTAGGTTAAGTCTCAATTTTAGGCCCTCTGGTTCTGGTTATGATATAGTTTGTTAAGGTACAGTATTACAATAGAGTAAATAATAGTAGGATTAACACAATCTCTACTTATCCTAACCTAATTTAGGTATGGTTCCTAAAAGATGAACACGAGGCCACGTTAATTTTTTTTTATATAGAGAAAGCTTATAAGAAAAAAATTTAATTGTAGAGGTTCTAACTTTTTTTCCAAAAGGAGACCTAAATCATTGTTTTTTTTTGTTATTCTCATTATTATTTTTTTTCATCTATCTGCGACTTTTAAAAAAAAAAAAAAATAATAATTTTTTTATAAGCCTATGAGGAAAATTCCAAGGACCTTTGATGAGGTAACTTTTTTATCCTTAAACACGTCAGTAAGTTTCATTTTATTTATTCGTTTCATTGATTATTTTTAGAGTATCTTGGTGATTTTATAAAAATTTAGGCAGTGAAGAGGTCTGTTACTATTAATTACTTTTTTTTTAACTTTTTTATATTTGGTTTGACCCATTAAGTTTAGGTTCATTATAGTTTTTTGTTTTAAGTACATATAGTTAGAATCTATGTTACTGATTTGTTCAAACAAAAGACACGTACTGAATTACTATGAAAGACAACACAAACAATTTTTAATATAATACAGATATAAAACTATCACATTTCCTCTCGCTTGGCCTTGTTTCCTGATTACCCAGATCAAAATATCTAAGTGTACATTTTTCAATGAGCTACGCTTAATTCAAACTGTCTATCTATCTATTGTTTAACTTGAATTTAAGAATGAGTTGGAAGTGTCAAACATTGCTTGACAAAATATTAATTATTTTTGTTTTTTCCCATACTGTTGTTCTTATATATATATATTATAGTCTTCTCGGCCCCGTGCATGTCAAACAACCATACTAAAACAGGGGTACCAAACCTCTTTCATATATAAATTTAAGTCAAACCCTACGTAATGAGTAGGCATTTACGCCTACTAAATAAACAAAGAAAATAAAAACCTGGTAACTAGTGTGCACAGAGCCGGCGGTCGTGTCTGACCCCCTGAACCTCTCTGGTTATAACTCAAAACTCAACAGGAGTGATTACTCTTAAAACAAAATATTAATTAACAAAAACCAAAACAAATTACTCCCAATCTAGGGGAAAAAAAGGTAGATGATCTTTCAAAGTTATAAAAACTCCCATAGACTTGTTGCATTTTTGATTCCCATGCCAGGTTAGATCCTCATTTCAAGCCCCTCACTCCATAAATACTACGTCGGAGACGCGGCGAGAGATAACACCGACCCAACGTGACGCCACGGCGGCCCGCCCTAACGTACGAAACGCTGGTGCCGTGGATCGGGATCGGCGGCGAGAGCCCGCGAGCGAAAATGCCCCGGGCGGCCGCTCTCGCGACGCGGACACGCCGCCCGGCAGCGTCTCAGCCCGCTGCCCTCGCGGGCCACGTCCCAGCCACCGATCCGCCTCCTTTGCAGGCATCCTCCCTGTCTGAGGAGTTGTGACTTCTGAGCTGCCCCTGTCCCTCGATGGATTCCCTCTCTGGGAATCCTTGTACATTCGTTCTGTGCTGAAAGCGCGCATATTGGTCCAACCAATCCCGAAAGAAAGGACACCGCCTATCCTTCTAACTAGTCGTCCCTAGACGCTCTCACTTGATTCTCTATCTAAAAGATCTTTCGAAACTCTCATCGAAACGTTTTTCCTGGATCATCTGGAGTCCATTCCCTTCTTCATCATTCAGTTGGCTTTCGACCTCGAGTCAAACTTGACAATACATCCTACCGTACTGATTTAGCTTCTTCCCGTAGGACTATGCGGGAGTCTTGGTGTTCACATCGATATATCACAGGCTTTGATCAGTCACCTGGCATCGACGTCGCTACACATTAGCTCCCATTCCTTTGGGTTCCTCCTTCTCTTTGCTGACCCTCTGTCAAAGTTTTCTCTCTGTCGGCTCCAATCAGCACTTGACATTCTGATTGGGAGCGATACTCTCTTTCTTCCGTCCGTTAATGTTGTCCTCAAGTTCTGTTTTTTATCTCCAACTTAATCTTACTCTTCATCAACATTTTCATCAACGATCTTCTTAACTCTGTTCACTCTTATGCCGATGATCAACTCTCCATTCCTCTCATTATCATAATCTGCTCCCCCTTTTGCATTTACAGAAGAGTTTCCTCTTTTCCAGTCTTTCTGATTCTGATTCTTGCCGACCGGGATGGATTTCCCGGCTTGCTGCCACAACCTTGGAAATTGCAATCTCTTTGAACTCACACCTACTTTATATCTCCCGCTCACATACTAACATACCTTCCTAGACTTACCACTATCTTTTTCGCACGGTTCAACCGTCTCACCTGTTGACAACACATTTCCCTCTCTTGGTCTGAACATAAACAACCAATAATTATCTTCTGATAACTATATCACACAACGTTGCGAAGGGTGGCGCTCAAAAGATAACTGGTGAGTTCTGTTCAGGTTGCGGGAATTTTTTTCTTCTGCACAGCTACTCCAGTATATAAGGCCTATTCGCCCTTGTTTGCGAGTACTTGTTCACATCTGGGGTGCTCGGCTCCCACCCCTTCTATTACAGAGTAGTTAAAGCTAAGAGACTAATTAACGGTCCCCTACTTGTCTAACTCTCTCTGACCCTCTTATCTCATCGCGACCCTGTTTCGACTTTGACCACTATCTAATTTCATACACTACAACGGAATGCTCAGAGGAGTTGCCACTCGCACATTCCACCTCCATTGCGTCGCCCTGCAATACAAGGGGCAGGCTCTCGGCATGGCATTTTGGTGAGCATTGAAAATCCCTAGACTCGTTTCCGTTTGGCCCTCCTTTTGGTCAGCCACTTCTTTCTGTGGAATCCTTGCCATCTGCTGATTTTTTCCTACTGTATTAATCTTTCCTTCTCTTTAAAACCCACGGCTCGCATACCTAGAGAGATTTGCGTTAAGCTTGCGTTGGGTGGGTTTTCCGTATTTATCCATGCCCCTCCTAAAAGGTCCCAGCCGTGAGTTGTAATCTGTAAAATATACATATAATATATATACTATATATAATATATATATATATATATATAAGTATATATATAATATATATATAGATAATAAAATATATATATATTATGACGTCACGTACATGTGTGCATGTATACGTACCCGAAGGTACGCATTATAAAGCGGGCCATGAAACCGACAAGCTTTACTGCATATGTCTGTGTGGGGTGCAAGGCAACGGCCCGTTAGTTCGTAAAGCGGGCCATGAACAACTCCACAAGAATTATTGCATCATGCATGTGTGTGTTGTGGGCATGTATTACGTCCCTACGGCCACATATACAATCACGTACATGTCCATACGGCACGCTACGTAAAGTGATCCATGGAAACTCACAAGCATCCATATATGAGATGGAACTCACCACACACCACCACAACACATGATTTCGTGGGTGTTTCGAGATTGAACCATGCCGGGGCCACATGTGTACGGTGCCACGAACCTTTTGTTCTACATATATGACTATCAATAAATTATATATATAGTATATAATAATATATAATAAATATAGATATATATAGATATAATATATATAATAATGTATGGGGCAAGAAACTCACAAGCTTAGTCGCTCGATCAATCGATATTAAAAATTATCGATTAATGGGTTAAACAGTATCGATTAATCAGATTCCAATAGGTATTATAATAATAGTATATATATAACTAATATATATACTATAATATATAAACTATATATACTATATATATAGATATATATAGTATATATATCTATATGTATATATAATAGTATATATATATATAATATATAATATATATATATAAATTATATTCTCCCAGCTCTCTCCTCACTTTCTATCACACGTCTAGAATATAATTATAAACACAGAGCGAGATAACATACAACTCCCCTGCTTCACTCCTGTTTGCACCTCAAAACATCTATTTCTCTCGCACAGAAGGCAACAGAAAGTCTGTATGAGAAATGCAGTTGTAATGTTGTAAACCTGAGTGCCAATAATGGTTTGAGGTGTGAAACGGAGTGTGAAGCAGGGGAGTGTTATTATCTCCTCTGTGTTATATATATGTAACTGGTGATAAGGAAAGTGAGGGAGAGACTGAGAGAATTTGAAGCGGACATACAATGGCCATATGCGGACGAGATCTGGCATGTTGAGCGAGAGAGAGAGGCGATTCGAGAGTGGTGGAGTTGTTACGGAGGAGTTAGGAGACGCAGGATGAGGATAACTACAGCAAGACATGATATTATAACAAAAACCGAGGAAATGAGTGAGGGATGAGGATGCGTAATGAGAGGGGAGAGTAGTCGTAAATACCTGCCAATTATCTCGGAGGATGTTTAACAGAAGGGGAAGGGGAGGAGAGATTACGCGAAGAATGGAAAAATATGGATTAGTTATGAAAGCGTTAGCTATGAAAGATAAAAACATCGGAAATCAGAGTTAAAAAAATGATTTTTTACGTATACTGACTTCCTACGCTGCTTAAGAGCGGAAACCCATGGCACAAGAGGGAGAGGAGAGCAGAATACAAGCGGCCGAGATAGAAAATAAGAAACTAAAATAAAAAAAAACATAACAAAAAACACAAAATGAGCAAAACGATTGGAAAGAGTAGGGAGGAGACAGAACAAGAATGACATGAATAGAGAAGACTATAGGTGAAGAAGAGATCTGAAGATGGATGTGGGAATTGAGATGGTATGACATCTGGAGAGGATGAGAAGGACAGAATGTCCGAAAAGAAGATGGAATGATACCAAGAGGGCAGAAGACCAAGGGAAGACCGAAAATAAGATGGGCGGAGTAGGTAGGTCATGGGTCTAGATGTCAGCTTACCAAAATGAAGCTGCTAAAGAGAGTAGAGGAATAGTGCAGCAGAGGGATGTCTGGAGAAAGATGCTTGCCCGGCTGACAGGATGAAGAATCCTCCTTGGAGAGGAAAAAGAAAAAGAAAAAGAAATATATTATACTATATATATATTATATATATATTATATATATATATATAAAATATAATATATATATATAATATAATATATATAAATGTATATAAAATATATTTACTATATATATTACTATATATATATATATATAATATTATATATATATATAATATATATTATATATATGTCATAGTACTACGATATATCGATATTATAATATTCAAATTTACATATATAACTATATTAATAACTTATATATAT
>JABUQX010134162.1:22500-37841 GCA_015478945.1 Trachelipus rathkii | reverse complement strand
TGTAATAGATCCTTTTCTTCAAGTGCATTTATTTCTGGTATATGGGAGATTTTAGCTTTCATTGCAACTTTGAATAGCTCATCCTTTGATTTACGATAGCCATTAAAATAAGCCTTTTTGCCTACCATAAATCTACATACACTTGGTCCACATATAAATTCACTATTTGAATGCTTATCATGAGCTGCCAATACTGAAAATAAATTTTTCTTAATATCAGGAACATACCAAACATCATTCAGAAATAATTGAAATATTTTTTCATCTTACAACTTGATCTACTTCAATGTTCCAAATCCTAACACAATTTGCTTCCTTGACCACATTTACTGATTTTACCTTGACTGAATGCTTGAATTCATTATAAGTTTTAAAATAACTTTTCTCATTTGTTATATGTTTTGTAGACCCATTATTAAAATACCAATTTTCTTTATCATTTTCTTCAGAAATAAAAACTTGTTCATCTACTGCTAATATAAAAGCATTAACTTCTGTTTTAGCTTTTAAATTTTCTTTTATTTCAAAATTTCCATTTCTTTCTGGCTTTATTTTTTTTTCTGGTCTACCATCTGCAATCCATTTTCTGCAATTTTTGATCCAGTGACCTTTTAAATGGCAGTAATTGCAAGGAAATTTCTTCATTTTATCTTTGGTACTATTTTCTCTGTAGTTTCCTTTTATTGTTAATGCTTCTTGACTTAACCTTTGATACTATCTTATTTGCTTCTGTGCAAAACCAAGTTACCAGATTATCTATACTTCTTTCTTTTCTATTACTATGAATCATGAGCCATGTAGTTTGGAAATTTGAATAATCCTTTGGCAAAATTTCAAAAATCTTACATATGAGAAATATCTCTGGCAATGTACCTTCATTTTTCTCTTGAAATTTGACAATTTCTTCCTGAAGATTACCCCAGAGCTGTCTTATTGAAGATAAATTTCCAGCCATGTCTAATTTCTCATTCCATTTGTAAGCAAAAAAACTGTGAACAAACATCATAAACTTTGTTTTCTTCAACTCCTGCAAAGAGATTGTGAAGTTCCTTCCACACTTCATCTGGCTTCAAAAGATTCCTTATTTGACTTCTAATACTTTGGCTTATGGTTGAAACCAACAAAAACATTACATCTGATTGAGTTTTGTTGAATTTGTCCAATTTCTTTTTGTATGCATTTTTCTCTTCAACTGTTGCTGCAGTACTGGGTTCTTGTGGCTTTTCTAATTTACCATTGATTGCTTCTATTGCATCTAGTATACCACTTAGCCTTATTTGCATAAGATACTTCCAATCTTCCCAGTTTGTCTTACCTTCGAAGATGGATCAATTTTCTTGCATTGACAAAAATCCATATTAACTATATAATTACGCTTGCTTTTCTAATTCTATTTTAGAGTTTATCTAGGCCTATTTCTTAGTTTTATTTTAGGGTTTATCTAGGCCTAATTCTATTATAAGGCTGATCTAGGCCTACTTTCCATTTTCTGTTTCACATTCAAATTAGGCTTGTTACAAACTACTCTCAGCTACCATGTTCAAGTAGATCGTTTCTACAGATAACAACCTACATAAGAATAATGAAACACTAGAATAAATGGATATTTTACTATTAAATATTAACCCTATAAATACATAACGTGTGAGTTTAGCAAAACACACGACAACAATCATAATAATAAAAAAGACAATGATGCATTTTGAAAATACGGCCATGTTGCCAGAATTCTCTCTACTGGCATAGTAGCCAAAAAAAATATATTTAAAACTTAAGACATAAAAATAAAATATAATTTTTCATAGAATAAACAATATTCTTCAACAGATTTAGTATACAGTAACAACCCTGATATATATATATATATATATATATATATATAATATATATTATATATATATATAATATATAATATATATATATTATATATATTATATATATATATATATATATACAACAGATTTAATCAGTGACACCCTGATTACTATATATAATATATAGATTATATATATAAATATATATATATATATATATATAATATATATAATAAATATATAAATATATATATATATATATATATATATATATATATATATATATATATATATTATATATTCTCTCTCTCTCTCTCAAAAACTTTAACTCTGAGTTCACTCTTATGCTGATGACTCAACTTCCCATTCTTCCACTCATTTCAATTGCGCTCCCTCGTTTGCTAAGAGTTGCCTCTCGTGTACACCTACCTGATTCAATTCTTGCCGATCTGGTCGGCATTTCTCAGTGGGGTAACCGCAATCTATGATTCAACTCTTTTTTAAACTTCAACTTAGTCCACTTATTCTTTTCTAAAACATTGGCCGATTTGCTGCACAATTACTTTTGAATGAAGCCCATTCCGCGAAAAGTCCATTAGAAAATCAGATGAAAATTTCCTACAGTCCTTTTCCAGGCCTCTAATTATAAATGTTCTTGGTTCTTTGGACCGCAATGTGAACATACTTGCTCCCCTTCTTATCTGTACATACATCACATATCATCTGCTTACCAGTAAAAAAGGACTCAATTCTTATTATTCTGTTCTTCCTTTCATCAACTTTATCTTCCTGCGTTATGTCTCGATATCGTAGTAACATGTATAAACCACCGGATCAGTATCTTATCTTATCATCCTTTCTTTCTTTATTTTTCTTTTTCTCTCATGTAACTATATATGGTATTCATCTTCTTTAGGCTCGTATAATGTACTGCATGTTTTGCAATAAGCTTTTGTGCAGTCGTGTTTGAAACTACCATAGCGATCAGCCTTTATTTGTTCAAGGCAGAGTTTACAAATCTTAATTTTCTTACACGTATTATTATCTTGGTGTTTTTTATAGCAATCGGAATTATAAAATTCACGATTACATTCATTACACTCATGGAATATACCGTCGTGATTGAATGAACCTCGACACTTATCATCTAGACACTGTCTACATCCGTAATGTTCACAATCTAATTTATGTGCTATATTATTACTATTGAAAGTGTAGCAATAAGTGCAAAAGATGCCATTCATATATGCCCTGTGTTTTTGGTATTCTCAAAACATAACTTTAACTTGTCTTCAGTTATAGCATAGTAATGATTAACTCCATCATGACCGATAATGTATAAGGGATCGTCTCTGTTCTCGTTAGATGGATTATAAAGTATCTTTACTCCATTACCATCAGGACCAAACACGACTATCCGACATTTTTCAATATTCTCGATTTTTTCAAAGTCAGTTACTATGAAAGAATCTGTATATTCCATACCACATCTATTAGCTAATGTTTTTGCAGCTTTCTCGATTGTATATGAATGAATACCTTTCGACTCTACACATTCACGAGCTATTTTCCTAAACAGAACAACAGCTTTGAAAGCACAACCTACAGCTCCTTTCTCTAGATGAACTTTACTAATGTAAGGATGCTTGAAACTAGCATTTTGTGGTTCGAATGCATCAGTTTTACAGTCATTACCTTTTCCTTTTGCTATCATGAACACAGTAGCTACTACTTTGAATTTGGTAAAGGTAGCCTTGTCACCGGACTGGAATGAACCTTCCAAGCGTCTCATCATCTCTTTCACCGCAATATTGTCTAATATATCTCTATAACTGATGTTGACATAATATTTCCGATCAGGTGACTGGTTATCACCGAACGTGAAATTGATTCCAACCCTCATACGTGTACTATCATATTCTAAGTCTTTTAATACAGCATCAACAACTTCACTAACAACCATTTCGAATGACGATTCAAGATCTCTTGGTCCATGGAAGAAGTTTTCATCAATAACCTTTACTTCATATGTATGACGTTCCATCGACTTTTTTAGTTTCTCTACAGAGATGTGCGTTATGTCGGTTATAGTGGTCTTCCTCTTCTTATTACCAGCATTCATCCTGGGAGGGCTAGCCTGGAATTTAAAAATCATTATTATTTATGATACAGTAAACAATTAAGGTCATGTTTTCATACAATTAGGTCACTATGTCTGCAATATATTAGTTTAACATAGTATTTCTCATTTCTAATATTAAATATATCTACATAGCAACATACCATTTTTAATCGATGCGTCGATAACGCCACGAAGGATGCTTTTTACCCAAGTGTATATTCAATACGTTTCTGGAAAATAATCACTTTTTTAGACATATGTATAAATTATTTACCCTCCATTGTTAATTAATAATGTACTTAATTACCTTACGTTATTAATTATTGGTCAGATGTGATACAATCTCATTTTTAAATGAGTATATATATATATATATATATATATATATATATATATATATATAATATATATATATATATATATATATATATATATATATATATATATATATATATATATTAAGGAAAAACACTTACTTCTCTGAATAAGTATTGATTTTGAAAAATCCTCATGTGTAGATATAAAAAACTTGGATGATGATACTACAGAATCTAACGAATGTGCCTTAAAGTGTTGATCGTCAGAGCTCTTGATTAAGAATGAGCCTTCGAGTAGCTCGTCGATTTATATATAACTCAGCACCCAAATCTATACAGTGTTGTCAAATCGCATCTGTATGATGCGCCGTTGCTAAGCCTACCAGTTTGTTTTTATTAAATTATAATCAGTATTACATCCCTTATGCTCCTGACTATAGCCATAAAATCATTTCCAGTCAGGAGAAATTGATATTCTCTGAAAGGGTACGGAGTCTAAAACGGAATACGCCTAAAATATTCATGTTACCTTCTGTAAGTGTTCGATGTAAGTGTGTGATGTGTGTGTGTGTGTGTGTGTGTGTGTGTGTGTGTGTGTGTGTGTGTATGGTATGTTAGGTTTGTTATGTTCATATACATATATAGTTGATATAATAATAATAATAATAATAATAATAATAATAATAATAATAATAATAATAATAATAATAATAATAATAATAATAATAATAATAATAATAATAATAATAATAATAATAATAATAATAATAAAACTACTGTTTAGGATAAAAACAGATGTAGTAAGGACAAAAAGGGGAACAAAGTAGTATATCAGACTTGCCATTGGTAACTGGCAAGTATATTATGTACAAAGTAATAAATCTCGTGCCCTTCTCATGTGTCAAAAGATACTGGGAACAAAGTAATAAATCCTCCGGACCCTTCTCATGTGTCAAAGATATTGGGAACAAAGTAATAAATCCTCGTTACCCTTCTATGTGTCAAAAAGATATTGTGAGAAAAGGTAATAAAATCTTCGTCGCCCTTCTTCATGTGTCAAAAGATATTGGGGACAAAGTAATAAATCTCGTTACCCCTTCTCATGTGTCAAAAGATATTAAGATTAATGAGTCATTCCTCGAATTTCATTGGTTGTCCGTGATGGCATAGCAAATACAATTCTCTGATTGGCTATCCCTTGAGCGTAACAAGATTACGTAATGTTTAGGTGTAGGGTAGAGAGCAATTTACCTACCAACGTTTTAGTTGTGGACCGGCAGGCAAAGTGATCGCACGCGTTATTGGTGTTGTGAGATCTATGTGGAATAATAATAATAATAATAATAATAATAATAATAATAATAATAATAATAATAATAATAATAATAATAATAATAATAATAATAATAATAATAATAATAATAATAATATTTTGAGCGGTCGTGTATAGTAAAGATTGAGATTGCTATGTTGAGTTCTGCTGGTAAGTTCAAATTTCTAATTTTAGTTACCTTGTTAATGATTGCTGTATGTCAGTTAGGTTAGGTTGAGATATATTTTTGTTTAGTTTTCAATATTACAATGTTAATGTAAAATTAACATTAATATTTTAGAGATATGTTTGAAAAAGTGTTGTATATTTTCATTTAACTTGAACGTTTGATATATTTAACAACAACAACAACAACAACAACAACAACAACAACAACAACAACAACAACAACAACAACAACAACAACAACAACAACAACAACAACAACAACAACAACAACAACTGCAACAACAACAACATCTACAACTGCAACAAATGCAACAACAAACGCAACATTTCAACAACACCAGCTACAGCAAAGAATTTATTTTATGTTATGTTATACAAAATATGACTTGAATCAATAGATCCATAGATCAATAGATCAATAGATCAATAGATCAATAGATCAATAGATCATAGAAGGGTAGGAGGGTGACTGGTGGGCTGTTTGATTAACTGATTTACTGATTTACTGATTTAAAGTATGTAAAATATAACAATTTTAATACAAAATATGACTTGAATCAATAGATCAATAGATCAATCGATCAATCGATCAATAGATCAATAGATCAATCGATCAATAGATCAATAGATCATGGAAGGGTAGGAGGGCAGTTTGATTAACTGATTTACTGATTTACTGCTTTAAAGTATGTAAAAATGCAAATTTTTTTAAGTTATAAACATGAAAAGAATAAATTTTTTAGTAAAAACAAAATGTTTAAAGAAAACAAAACAAAATAAATAAAAGTTTTTGTGTTATGTTGTACAAAATATGACTTGAATCAATAGATCAATAGATCAATCGATCAATAGATCAATAGATCAATAGATCAATCGATCAATAGATCAATAGATCAATAGATCATGGAAGGGTAGGAGGCAGTTTGATTAACTGATTTACTGATTTACTGCTTTAAAAAAAAAAAAGCAAATTTTTTTTAAGTTATAAACATGAAAAGAATTAAATTTTTTTAGGTAAAAACCAAAATGTTTAAAGAAAACAAAACAAAATAATAAAAGTTTTTGTGTTATGTTGTACAAAATATGACTTGAATCAATAGATCAATAGATCAATAGATCAATAGATCAATAGATCAATAGATCATGGAATGGGTAGGAGGATGGCTGGATACAGCTTGATTTACTGATTTACTGATTTACTGCTTTAAGGTATGTAAATATGCAAATTTTTTAAGTTATAAACATGAAAAGAATAAATTTTTTAGTAAAAACAAAATGTTTAAAGAAAAGAAAACAAAATAAATAAAAGTTTTTGTGTGTTTTTGTGTTATGTTAAACAAAATATGACGAATCAATAGATCAATAGATCAATCGATCAATAGATCTATAGATCAAGGGAGGGTATGAGGGTATGGAGGGCCGTTTGATTAACTGATTTACTGATTTACTGCTTTAAAGTATGTAAATATGCAAATTTTTTAAGTTATAAACATGAAAAGAATTTTTTTTTTTTAGTAAAAACAAAATGTTTAAAGAAACAAAACAAAAATAAATAAAAGTTTTTGTGTTATGTTATACAAAATATGACTTGAATCAATAGATCAATAGATCAATAGATCATGGAAGGGTAGGAGGATAGAGTGGGTGGTTTGATTAACTGATTTACTGATTTACTGCTTTAGGGTATGTAAAAATGCAAATTTTTTAAGTTATAAACATGAAAAGAATAAATTTTTTAGTAAAAACAAAATGTTTAAAAAAAAAACAAACAATAAATAAAAGTTTTTGTGTGTTTTTGTGTTATGTTAAACAAAATATGACTTGAATCAATAAATAGATCAATAGATCAATAGATTCATGGATGGCAGGAGGGTTGTTTGATTAACTGATTTACTGATTTACTGCTTTACTGATTTACTGATTTACTGCTTTACTGATTTACTGATTTACTGATTTACTGCTTTAAGGTATGTAAAATGCAAATTTTTTACGTTATAAACATAAAAAGAATAAATTTTTTAGTAAAAACAAAATGTTTTAAACAAATAAAAGTAATTAAAAAAAAATTTAAATTGAAAACAAAAATTAAAAACATAAAGAATGAAACTTATAAAACTTATAAAATGAAACTTATAAAATAGCAAACAATATATTTAGTTGACGATTATAAAAAGAAAACGAGATTTTGAAAATAGAAATGTCAGTCTTCTTCTCTGTCTCCTTTCTCCATCCTTCCTCCTTCCTCCTTCCTCCTTCTTCCTCCTTCCTCATTCCTCCATCTTCTCTTATGCACTCCGTGCATTTAAACTTCTTTTATTTCAGTTAGGGACCCACCTCCGGCGGGTTCCAAACACCATTCTTCCACCTTTCTCGTTCCTCCTTCTTCCTTCCTCATTCCTCCTTCTTCTCTTATGCACTCCGTGCATTTCTACTTCTTCTATACATTATGCAAATTTCAACCTTCTACGATCTCTTTCCTCTTTCCGGAGCTGTGCTCTAAGGAAGCTCTCTCACCTAATCCCAATACACACCGTATAAAGGCATCTGTGGCACTTCGAGTAGACACATAGATGGGAATAGTTGCTCATATTGGTCTGATTGACCTTGCTGTTAGCTCGACAGTCTTGTTAAAGCTCACTGGGTGCGCATCGGACAGAAATGGATGTGGGACAGACTACTTAGCGTGCTCACGCGGAACATTCTCGCGATTAAATATATATAACTCTAATCTCCGTGTCTTCATTAATACTCCAGTTTTTATATGATTTATTTATGTGTATTTTCTTATTATTTACTATTTCCTTCTTGACTATTGAATAAAATTATATCTATATTTTCAATTTTATATTGTTTGTAATTTTATTTTAATTTTATTTATTTATTATGTGATTTTTTTCCTTGCGGTCTTCTACTTCCTACCTGTTTTCTCGAGTACTCATGAGTTGAAGGATAAGGCTAAGAGGCTTTTGAACCATTTTCCAGGTTGTACCTAGGTGATTATGCTCATCTTGTCCCGAGTTCCATGAGCGGTGTCCTGGGTGACATCCTCTCCAATATACTCTCCTGTTTTCCAAGTGATTCCAGGGATTTCCAGGTAGATTTTCCATGTACCACCACTTCGCAATATAGATCGGCTCCTAACAGTTTACAAGTGTGCAGACTCCTCTCTGACCGATCACTGAATGTTTATTACTCACAATATTCTCATTCTGGCGAGTCGATCACTTTCCAGCTTCCACGTAACCACCGCGATGAGGAGTTAGACGCTATGCATCATCATGTAAAAACAATCTCGATGTTGGAATTATTATTAGGGAGGCGCTAACTACAAACGGATCGAATTAACTACTTATGTGAAACCGGTGTCCTCCTTCAAAAATTCGACAGCTCATATTCTGGATTTATTATGAGCACTTACATTTTAGGTTAGCACTCTCCATTATTATAAACTCCCTGCATAATTATGGTGTGCGGCATTCGCCCTCCATTTTTTGAGTCGCTCCGTAAACCCTTATGATCAGGCTCAAAACCTTCTCTGAAGGTCGATCCTTCCCTGACGACTTGAAAATTGTCCGGTGTTTTAGGCTCTCACACGAGCCTATGAGAAACCCTAAGCCTGACTACGTGTCTCTGAACGCACTTGTGAAAAACCGTGATGAGTTTTCAATATTCGCTTGAGCTTTTTTCAATTCTTGTTATGTGTGTGCATAGCTTCCCCGCTCTTGCCATAATTTTCTCGTGTATTTACAGAGACTCTCTGCGCTGTCTAGTTGTGGCTCCCCGTGTTATACTAGCTATATATATATTATAGTATATATATATAATATATGTTTAATAATAGATATATATATATATATAATATATATATAATAATATATATATTAGATATTAATATATATTAAATATATATATATATTATATATATTATATATATATAATATATATTATAATATATATATATATTATAATATATAATATTAATATATATTAATATATATAATTATATATATATTAATATATATATTATATATATATATATATATATTATATATAATTAACTATTAAACATGCTATAACTATGTCAAATATCATTATAACCCTCTGATTTGACTACGTGAAAGCATTTTCACTAACTCAATAATAACTACATATTGAAATCCTAAATTCATAAGTCTCACCTTTCAAGAAATTATACCTTTACAAGAGAATTTAAAATCAGCTCAATAAAACTTCCCCTTAGACATAGTCCTCATGTAAAATATATCTATTATTCAACTGTCATATTATAAAACATATATTAGGATTATCTCTCTTCTAGTTCTAATTAACTCTAATAATATATTAAACTAACAATTATAATATATACATATAAATCTTGACTCTTTATTTGTAATCATAATGTTTATTCTTTTATAATTATGGAAGAAGGCAATAATTAATTATCATCCCCAAACTAAAACCAGAAAAAGACCCAAACCTATTTCACTCCTTTATAGTACTCAGCCATAAATTTCCCTTCTCTATATCCTAACTCATATATATTCAAACTTATCTTATAGATAAAATAATTATCTTCCAAATCTCTCTAAATAAAATACAATAACTATCCAATTATACATATATCCAATTACCAAAACACTTCAACTATGGACTTTCAAAAAAAATCTATATATAATGTACTCATCTCACAACCTAATCATACTCAGATCCTTAATCATACCAACTCCCAAACAATTTATGGCTCGTTAACAATAAAGTATTACCCTCTCACTAAAATTACTACATGTTAGTGAGTCATAAACTAATATATACTTTCGACACAGTCCCACAGATCAATATATATTTCCTCATCCATAAAAAATCCTACAAACTTCTAATATCCCAATATCTACAAAAAAAAAATGATATCCATCTTCTTACCGGATGTACATCACCAAATTATAATATTCATACTAATATATGAGCTTTCTCTCTCCAAAAAAACAGGTAAAACTTAAGTAATATATTAATAGGGCGTCCCCAAGGAAACCCAATCTATATATCCTTCTTCCTCCTTATTTACTCAATAGTCAGTTATTTCAAGTATATATCTTCACTACCTTGTCTCACCTATAAAACTAAACAGACACTAAAAATTATAAATTTACATAAGCTGACCGATAAATAACTATTTACTCACAAAACTCTCTATATACACCTACTACCATGAATATCGCACAATAACATAATATCCATACAACTGTATATGAATACTTAGGTTTATATCCTCTCAAATACTCGTGTATATTAATATATATATATATAATATATATTAATAATAATTAATATTTATTGAGACATAGCCATATACTCTCATATAAGTATAATATAGTATTATATATGATATATAATAATAATATTTTATACTCCTATATATAATTATGATGGACATTTGACATGCGCGATCCGCTATCAGCATCCGCTATCTCACGCGATTTGCCAGAACATCCGCCCACCCTAAATATGCACCGCATCAGCATCCGACTTATCCCTCCACTTAACAACTTCCGCATCCGCATCCGCTATCCCTCTTTTGAAAAAATGACGTGTTGAGGATGTTTTCTACATTTGAATAAATGCATATAAAATAAATATATTTGCAATACTTTATTCCATGGGAGTCTTATGGGAATTAATTGTTAAATTTTGGAATTTTTTTCTTCTGCGCAGCTACTCCAGTTGTAATTTCCGCATAAAATTAAAATAATAATATAATATATACTTAATAAAATATAATTTACTTATATACTAATATTATATTACTCTATCTCATAATTTATATAATATACTAAAACTTATATATATTATACTATTAATCATCACAATAAATCCGTATATATATTCATATATGATACTTCACAAATACTCTCAAAATCCTCGCTCTCACACTTGACACACATTTCACCTTTTGAAAACCCATACATCATATAGCTAATTTCACAAATAGAAACCAAACCCACTGTGCACCCACTCACAAAATGAATTTAGCAATGAATCAACTACTCTCACCACTGCACACAAACAATATATATAAGACCCACTCTTAACTATGCGTCTCCAGCATGGTACCCTGCAACTTTTCGCTAATATAGAAAAACTATTTAAAAAAAAAAAACCTGTACCTCCGGAACATAACGGACTGTATAAAAACCACACCAAATCAACATTAACATGAGGAAACCAAAATCCTCCTTATCTACAACCACCTAGACTTTTTAGGTACTCCATTTTATTCCAACACCTTCGACCAGTCACATCCTTGTCACAACACCCTTCAAGACTTCACAAGACATTAAAATCACCACACTCCTCACGGGCTCATTATTATAGTAACATTCTGAGAACCATCCCACCCACCCTAAATGACACCCCTCAATAAACATATAAATATAAGCATATCTCAGTAATCGTCACCAACCCACCGCTACCGTGGCTCAAACGGTAGAGCGACGGAGTCGCATGGCAAGGTAATGGGTTCGAATCCTAGGTAGAAATTACCTAGAGAAGTTCCCCTCCTCTGAATAGGGCTTTGCCCGTGAGGTGTGAACTTTTTTAATAAAAAAAAAAAAATCGTCACCAACCCACCTGATATATTCAAACTCTCAGAATACCCTTCCACGGAAAATCCAAACAGCACTAGCTAGACTGAAATCGGGACCCCACCCTAAATTACAATTGTACATATTAGGGTTGGCCGAGCACCGGGATTTTGCGCACCGCACCGCACCGATACACTGAATTTGTGTGGCGCACTGCACTAGGGTAAGCGCACCACGCATCGCACCTCTATGTTTCAATGCGCACCGCATCACGGACCGGTAAACTTCATTTGTGTGCCGCACCGCACCTGGTGCGTCGGCCAACCCTAGTACAAACATATTTAAAATACAATAAACCACCCCACCATGCCTAAAATATCATCTAGAATCATAACCAACAAAAGATCTTCTGAGATACCCTACCCATGAACAATAAAGAACTCAGTTCCAGATTTCCACATTGAGACCCCAAGAAAGGGCCGGCGGCCGTTGAGGATTTAGAGTGGCGTGGCCTATCTATTGAAGATGAACCAAGAGGAAAGAAAGAAAGAAAGAAAATATGTAAGTTAGGTTAGGTTAGGTTAGGGTAAACATATAAAAGGAAAATTAAAACACTACATGCAAAATATTTTTAAAAAAATGTTTCTACAACAAAATATACAAAAATTTACAAATAATTTAATTAATAATTGCCCGCCTCCTCATCAAATTCTAAATATCCCTTATGATGAAACCGTAATCCAGCATTTAATTTTATATTTTCACCATTTAACATTGGATTATTAACAACATTTTCAACCATCTGAGCAAATTATATGGTTACCAAACGTTAGGAAAAAGTCAGTTGTTCTTCAAAGTTATTATGAAACCTTTTCTGTCAAGGATTCTTCATCGGTTAAAGGCGTGTAAAATAAACCTGAAAAATAATAATAATAATAATAATAATAATAATAATATAATAATAATAATAATAATAATAATAATAATAATAATAATAATAATAATAATAATAATAATAATAATAATAATAATAATAATAATAATGTGTTGTATTAACTTCGGCCATCAATTTGACTGGAGATAGGAGAATGGGGCCTAAAACTTTTGGCCCTAACTAGAATCCGGAACAATCTTCTTGCCGATTACCTTAACTTTCAAATAACCTGTTAACAAGTTTATATATATTAACAAATATTTTCACCATAAATACTTATAATTATAAACAAAGCCACTCTATTAGTTTACAATAGAGTCATTAAGCATATTAAATTTAAGAAACATCAAACCTTTCGGACCCTCACAGTATTTTCAGTAAGAATATGTTTAACCAAAGTGACCCCCCCCTTCCAGCTAAAAAAAAATTCCCTTTCACCTGAAAAGACTGATGATATGCTTCAATTTTTGAACCACATATTGTGAATTTAAATCTTTAATAATTTAATACATTTAGTAATATTATTATTAATTCTCGAATATACAAAAATAAAAAAAAATTCTTCTAAGATTTTTTTTACAATTTTTCAGGCAGCGGGTAGAAATTTTTTTCGTCAAAAGTGAAAATTTTTTCTAATATTTTAAAGTTCATCCTAGTTTTTTTTACAATGAAATTAATTATCAGAGCAAATAGAACTAAATTTGTTGTGCATCTTTAATTTAGGGATTTTTTTTTTCTGCATACCCAATCCTTTTGACTAAGAGATCACCATGTCCCTCTGTCCAATTCTCCTCAACATTTATTCCTTTGACATTCCATGTACCAATACGATTCATACATTTTCGCCAAAAGATAGGTCTCTTACGGCGATCACGACCTTCTCAGAGGCATGTATTAGCATTCCTGGCAAAAAATAAGTGGTAGTGGGCAGCCAAACCAACTACCACAGTCCATTTAGTCGTCATCTCCGACAAGCAGAACATACCTTGTGGGCAATTCTTTCTCCCCCACACACAGGGACATAAGGGATAGGGATGTCTGCAAGATGTTGTCTAGAAGAGGGGTGTGAGTATAGGTATGTGTATAATGGTATGGGGGATATAGGGTGCTGTCTGTAAGATGAGTGTGAATAAGAAACGCAAGAGAGAAAGTCGACCTATTAAGCACTGGAATTATTATTATTATTATTATTATTATTATTATTATTATTATTATTATTATTATTATTATTATTATTATTATTATTATTATTATTATTATTATTATTATCTTACTCCTATCTCAAGATTGGGGGTGAGGTGCGTAGCATACACCGGAACAGAAAAGTAGTAGAAGAACATGACACAAGTCGAAAAGAAAGCATCCCCTTTTACCATCTCCTTTATAACCCCAGTGGGAATCGTCGCAATCAAAAAAATTCACCCTGAGACTTCACGAAACTGCGACGGACCCACACTGGGGTATCTCGTCACTGGTGGGTTCATCCCCTAGGCAAAGCCCCCAACCATACCCCCTCACAAAACCTCGCCATTCACTTCAGTATTGCACGTTTCTTCTCGCTTCTGCCAAACTCACATTCCTCTCCTTCAGGCATTCCATTACTGACTCAATCCACTTTTTCTTCGGTCTCCCAGCCAGTCGATTCCCAGCACACTCACCACTATACATCCACTTAACCAACCGATTATCATCCATCTTTTCCATAACCAAACCATCTCAATGTACTCTTGTTTACTCTCTCATTTACGCCTTTCACCACAAACTCCATAACACCTTATTCCTCATTTATACTTCTTTGCAAACCTAACACGTACCTAAGATTATCCGTCTGAACATATTGCACCTTAGATCTATACATCCTATTCCACACATTAGTTTCACTACTATACATTAACACCCTTATGCAGAACCCCAGCGCACTCAAGACTCGGTCCCTTTACATTCACCAAGGATTTAATTGCACCAGCCACATTCCAACAATTCAACTTTTCTACTACTCTCTGCATCATCAGTTTCCTTTTTATCCAACTACATTCTATACATTCTACACCATCTCTCTGGTAGGACTTTCGCCC
>JABUQX010134162.1:0-17500 GCA_015478945.1 Trachelipus rathkii | reverse complement strand
GGGCCTTCTCTCAACCTTGTGAAATCATATTCTTAAAACCCAACTTGCAACTTCCTTCTAAAACCCAACTTTCCTAATTTTGATCTGTTTTCTGGGCCCTCCTGCTGACAATATAAAACATCCTTTGACCTTAACATAAACAAAAGAATGTCTTGGAAAACCTCACATCACAACGGTTGCTAGGGCGACCTCAAAGAAACTGGGAGTTCTGTTTAGGAATGCGAGACTTTTTTTCTTCTTCAGTTACTCCAGCATGGTCCTCGCTCTGTATGGAGTACTGTCATCTGGGGGGCCTGGTTTCACCCGGCTTTTGGACAGGTCGAGTCAAACCAAAAGGCTTATAAACCGTCCTGTACCTTCCAGTTCACTTTAACCTCTCATCTTTGCGCCCGATGTTGGTTCTTTATCTCTTTTCTATAGGCAACCGCAGGTAGGTGTCTAAGGAACTTACCATACTCGCGTACCACCACCTGACGCCTCGTGAGCTATCAAGGGGTGCCGTGTCCAAATGAGCTGGTGTAGATATTGGCAACTTCGGGCCAGTTCGCTGCGGTGCTTCCTTCTTTCTGCCACCTCTGTTCTGGAACTCTCTTCCATCTTCTCAGGTTTCCTACAATCCACTTCCCTCACTTTAAAGCCTGCGTATAGTCTTCATCTGGCAGTAATTTGCTAGTGGATGAAATTTTGGCGTGCAACGCCCCCTCACTGAATAAGGCTCTTCCCGTGAGTGGTGGTGACAACTGTAATATATATATATATATATATATATATATATATATATATATATATATATATATATATATATATATATAGATGTACATATATATATATATATATATATATATATATATATATATATATATATATATATATATATAAAGCCGTTTTCGTTTTTGCATTTGTGCTTACGAGACGTAAGAAATGCTCGAGTTTGCGTCCGTTTGTCAAACTTACCGAAAAATCTTAAGAAATGCTCACCAAACGAAGGAATTTCCTTAATTCTTCTTTAAGGTTTTCCCGTACTTGCCGGATTTAAGCACGTTCTTACGTGAAAAAAATGTAAACAAACAAGATGGCGGCGTGGTATGATGAATTGATGAATGTTTCATTCAATAAAATCAGCTTTAAATCTACTTTCTTCCAAATCGATCCATCACAATAGTGGATCAATTATTTGTAATATAAACCATTTGCTTTCTTATTTGTTTATTCCAAAACCACGTATTTTATCACAACAGCTGATTCCAAATGATTAAAAACAAAAGTAAGCCTAGCACGAAATCATGGTCGTTTAAACAGGAAAATTTTACAAAACTGGGTGAGCATTTATCGTAGAGTGTAAGTGTTAAACACAAAACAAATAAATAAAGCAAAAGAAAAGAATAATAAGAAATCATATCTACCAAACATTTGTATTATTACAAAGAGATTTACAAAGGATAGAATCAAGAATAGCTCCATAAACACAGCAGGCTTCTTACTTCTATTTATCTAAAGCCCACCAATACTTTACTTGGGACTAATTTCTTTATTTCTCTTTATTCATAAAATTGCGGGCCTAAGGCCCAGCATATACAAGCCTTTGCTATTTGTTCTGATTGGAAGTTTTCCATGAAGAAATCACCTTTCGCCGTAAATTTTCTAGCTTTAATCCTCTAGCCTTTTTGATAAACTTGTTTATTCGTTCTCGATAACACTTATCGCCCTAAAACTACTGCATAGGATGTTCCTAAACTTCCTGCTTACGCTCGGCTTCTCTACATTTCAATGATCCTCACTTCTGATTAGAAACATCTTAAACAAAAACTTTCCAAAATGCAATCTTATATCTTTTATTAACAACAACTCAGTTGGCAGTTAAGATTTAAAGAAAGCATCCCCATGAACTTGACAGGTCACATCGTTTACAAATATAAATGCGCTGACTGCAACGTCGACTATGTAGGTCAAACTTTCTAAAGATGCGAGCCCTCAAACACATGGACATTTCCTTTCGAACAATCTCCCTATCTCTCAACCAGAGAATTTAGCTGTCAGAGATCGCTATGACCTCAAGGCACCGTATATCTCTTCAAAATTCTCCATTCTTCAAAATACTTCTACAGATGAAGAACTTAAAAATTTGGGATCTTTATAAATAAAAACACCAAACCTATTAATTTAACATCCATAAGACGACTTTTTTGGCACTCCTGATTGCCTGAATTTCGTGCAAAATTTCGTGCAAAAACGAGCACGATTTCTTACGAGGTTTACTTTGGTTTTGCAACAATTGGAACGGCCAGACAGAAACCCGTCATTTTGGTCACGAAAAAAAACGTTCTCTATATTAAAGACATTAATGAAGTTTTGTCATGGAATTAATCGACGAAGAAATTAGATTTAAAGCTGATTTTATTGAATGAAATATTCATCAATCTCAAACGTGCACGCAGTCATTTTTTTGTTTACACATTTTCGTAAAAACGTAATAAATTCAGCAATCACAGGAAATAGCAACCTTATAGAATTAAGGAAATTCCTTACGTTTGGTAAGCATTTTTTACGATTTTGCGCTGTTTAACAAAAACGAACGCAAACTCGAGCATTTCTTCGTTTCATAAGCCCAAATTCAAAATCGAAAACGGCTTAAGCCGTTTCGAAGATAGATACGGAAATTATCAGACAAATTGCGAATATATATATATATATATATATATATATATATATATATATATATATATATATATATATATATATATATATATATATATATATATATATATATATATATATATATATATATATATATCAAGAAATCAACTTTGGAACCATCGCAAATGTGGTGGTATCTAGTTGTGCGTATCGGCAAATTTACTGATACCGATACCGATACCGATACTACTACTCTCAAAATTCCCGATACCGATACCTCAAAAATCGACCGATACCACCGATACCGATACCATGGTATCGGTGCATCACTAATATATATATATATATATATATATATATATATATATATCTACATATATATACAAAAAAAATGTAATATATATATATATATATATATATATATATATATATATATATATATATTGTTACCAGAGATTATGTAAGATGGAAAGGAATAAATATGTATATCAGGCAGTAAAAATGAAAAAAACAATTTTATTTATATATCCCATAATTTGAAAAGAAATATGTCATATTTTGGTGATTGTATTTAATTTTGTAAAAATCATTGGAAGGATTCGAATTCGGATTCGGATTCAAGCTTTTTACATGGATCTGGATTGAGAATTTTCACACCACAGATCTCGAACGAAGGTGCTGTATCGGACGAACATTCATTTCCACACACGGGATTCGTATTATTCGCCCGAACTAAAAGTTGCCAGATGTCTATCAATTGATATATATATATATACATATATATATATATATATATATATATATATATATATTACATATATATATAGTTATTATATATTATTATATTATATATATATATATATATATATATATATATATATATATATATATTTGTGAATATTCCCAAGGGTTTGAATCCTTACCCTTGAGATGGCACTCCAGAGTTGTTATCTCTTGACCAACGATGAGCTAAAAGAAACCCATCATTTTACCTCTGAAAGCTTAGCTTCCCAAGAGGAGTGAGGCGTGTCTTGGACACCTAACCTCCGACGGGCCTCCCCGCTCACATTCGGGTCAGGGGCAACACCGGGTAATTTTTAATCAGACATTATTAGGTATTCAAAGATATTTGTGCAATAAACGCAACAATTATTTGTATATTTGTAATGGTCCTAAGTGGGTTTGAACCCTTACCCTTGAGATGGTACTCCCAAGAGCGTTACCTCTTGACCAACGATGAGCTAAAAGGAAACCCATCATTTTACCTCTGTCCAAGACATGCTTCACTCCTCTTGGGAGTAAAAAAATTCTTCATCTTGATCTGTGAACAACAAAATGATTGATAACTTCCGCCATTTATATTGTGTAGCTTTAATGAGCAGTTAACACTCATTAAAGTCAGTCTTTCTTCATGTTTTGAGGCTTTTCAGGGCAGAGAAATATTTTTGGAGTGCACACTTTGAGTGAGGTAAATGCTAAAATCCTTAATAATCCAACTGCGACTGTACAGATCAAATTTATTTGAAAAATTCGTAAATTTTTTTAATATATATCGATGGAATGAGTGACTTTACAAGGATTAGTAAGTAACTGGTTTGAAAAATCATTAAGAAAAGAATTGAAATTGCCCTATTATCATTTTACATTGATTCTCAAATAAGGCATTCTCATTTTTTCATGAACAGAAACCAAAAGTTTTGTTGCAACTTCTAAAATGCTTGAAAATGTTTCACTCATGTTTGCTTGAAAATCTTTCAAAACAAACATCAAATTTTCAATATGTTTAAAAGCAGCTACTGTCACTCATTATGGAGACTGCAATAATGGAAGAGTGTGTATGTTGTTAATAAAGTTGAAATCATAATTAAACTTATAAAAAATTGGCTTTTGATTACAAACTTCAAAAGATCTGAGTTTTTTGAAGAAGGTTTAATATCTTGATCCATTCAAACTCCTCTAAAGCTTCACCAAATGCTTTAAAAATTTCTCTAGATCGTAACAATCTATCGAAACTTTCCACCAACCTTGTTTCACCCATTCGTGTGAGTTTTGTCCATTTAGTTTCTGGGAAAATCTTTCCTACTTTTTCTATTAAAATAGTAGTCCGCCATGGCAATCTAATATAGTACCTATTATATTCGGTGTGCTTTAAAGCTCTTGTGTGTTGTATGTACTTCACATGGATGTGAACAGCAATGAGCATATAACGAAGCTAGATATTTTCAACAGCTTTAACACCTCTAAAACATTTCTTCATTGATTCTGCACCATCATATTGCTGACCAATTAAAAAGTCGCTATTTATTTCGCCGATAGAGATTAGGAAATAAAGAGACAGTAAGAAGCCGCATGGGCCTATCAAATCTGTCCCAGTAGGCTAAATTCTTATCAAACACATTCTCAAGCAATATTACACAGCCTATACCGCACCCTAAGGCTTCTTAATATACTAAACGAAGGCCAATATTATATATACGCCAACTACTACCAAAAGCAAAAACTATAGCTAAGATACACGCTAACCACACTACAAGCTTTAATAAGTTCATTGTCATATCAGTAGTTACAACAAGCAGTTTTACTTTAATAACACAAAAAAACACCCAATTTGTCTTAGTCAAAATAAACTATATGACGCCCAAAACATCCAATCCTTTCTTAAATGTTCCAAGTGAGTCACACTCAAAAACTTCCTGCGAGCAAACCATTCCAAAACTTAACAACCCTAATACTGAATGAATGTTTTCTTACATCAAGATTAAATGTCTTCTTAATTTTCTTATTGTGTCCCAAGATCTCCCGTCCGTGGTACACTATAAAGAATTTATTGATCTCATTATTATCAATATATGTAAATATTTTGTAGACTTGTATCACGTCCTCTCTAAGAAATCGTCTTTCTACAGAAAACATTCCTAACTCCTTCAGTCTCTCGCTATAGCCCTTACCCCATTCAAATGGATAATCTCAGGGGGTGTTAAGGGTGAGAAGAATAGATAAAATAAGGAATGAGAGTATTATGGAGCTGTGTGATGTGAAGAAAGGCATGAATGAAAATAAATGAATGTATTAATATAGTTTGGTCTTTGGATAAGATGGATGATAGTGGGTTGGTTAAGCGGGTGGATATAGATGAGTGTATTGGGAATCGACAGGCTGAAAGACCAAAGAAAAAAAGTGGATTGAGTCAGAGAGTGTCTGAACAAAAGGAATGTGAATTTAGCACAAGAGAGAAGATTGGTGCATAGTAGTAGTAAATGACGTGGTATGGGGTTGCTTACCGTCTCAGAGGATGAACCCTGGTATTGACGAGATAAGACAGTGGGCGATTGTCACAGCATTGTGAAGTTTCAAGGAAGATTTTGACCATAACAGTCTTGCACTTTAGGGTAGGCGGGAAGGTTTTGTATTTAGCTATCTTGTTTCCGGTGCAGTTTGCGCACCCTCACCCCCAGTCTGGAGAACCAAGGGGTAGCTGATGACGATCATGATTGCAATTCCTTAGTGTCAGACTATGTTTTAATATTGATATTGGATGCCAATTATGATCAGGCTTACATTGCTATTTCCAGAATTTTTAGGGAAGATTAAAAAGAGCAAAAAAATGTTACATTTAACATTTTTTAAGAATGGCATTTCATTCTAACAAATTTCAACTCTTTCAACAAACCTCCCATCAGGCTTACTGGACTCCTTCATTAAAATTTTAAACAAACTAAACTATTCAAATTTTACTGTATATGGACCTAATATATCCAAATGCAATAATTACTCAGGAGAATAGTCCAGGGTTAATGTAAAATGAAAAGCTATACCAAAATTTTTCTTAAAGTTATAACCTATTAAACCAGGCTTAAAATAATTTGAGCGACAATCAACATTCATTTAACATTATTAAACCAATGCCTTGTCTTTCCTTACCTCGTAAGTAATAAGAAATTGGTCCAATTGCATGATATTCCCTCTAGGTGGATTAGCTATTTTGAAGGCTCGACTTAACCCAGCACAATTAACAACGAGGTCAAGACGACCAAACTTCTCCTGCAGCACTCGAGAGCATTTTTCACGTCTTCCTCTTTAGTAACCTGGAGAAATCAAAATATGATTTTTATATTAAAATTATCTGGAGGTAAGATAAATTAAATTATGTTTAGATACAAATAAGCATAAAACAAAAGAGGAATAAAAAAATTAAGAATCTTTCATACGATATATATATATATATATATATATATATATATATATATATATATATATATATATATATATCTTATATATATATATATATATATATATATATAAAAAAAAAAAAAAAAAAAATATATATATATATATATATATATATATATATATATTATATTTATATTCTTTTTCGTGTGTGTGTGGGAGCAAGCAATGTAGCGGACAAACTGGAACATGGCATAGTGATAAGAACCAATGCTTGAGGTCTTCGTGAATTCCTCCAGCCCCAAGCACTAGTATGTGCATTTGCTGTGCATTTGTGCATTAGCATTTGTCACATACGAAATCTGTTAACCTTTACTCTTTCCCCCTCATTTTTCATATTACTTTTCTGCCTTTTTAATCCACTCCTTCCACCACAATCTTTTGTTTTGTTTTTTTAAATTCCCACCCATCAGTACGTAGGTTGTCCTTTCTTTTTTCCCCATCACAGCCCCTTGGGCTATCTGGTGCATCTTCCCGCATGGGTCTTCAGCTCACCTCACATTTCCCCGTGGATGAGGGTACAGAAGAAAAACCAGTCCTTTAGCTCTTCTTTGACCGGTCCGCCAAATGTAGGGAACTTGAGCCTTTAGCTAACCACTGAGGAGGCTGTTCTGCACTGTGTATAATCTTGGGCTTTGCGTGAAGATATAAGGTGTCGTGTGGTACTGTGTGGTTTGAATTCCTTCTCCCACACACAGGGATAATAGAATAAAAGAAAAAAAGAATAAATGGATAAAAGAAGTGATAAGATCCTTATAATTGAGGATAGATTCGAACACTTTCAAAAGAACAGAGATGAAAGCGATAAGGCGATAGTTAAGGGGTTGAGAGGTTCAAGACTCCATTTTTTTTACTGTTTTCATGCGAATAGAAGCAAAACTGGACCTTAGATACAAAAACCAGTATGATTTTTGGATTTAGTACAACAAAATGCATAGGAAACAATAATAATAATAATAATAATAATAATAATAATGATAATAAATTTTAATGTTTCTTTACAAAGGATTCAAAATATTTTTCAAGCGTTGAAAAATTGCTTAAAATTTGATGAAACTTACGTCACAAGGTAAATATAGCGCATTATCTCCAATTGATTCAGCGACCTCATGACCTTTTGAAGCTGGCAAGTCAATAAGTGCCACACGACTGCCTCTGCTAATTAAGTATTCAGCAGTTCCCTTCCCCAGTCCTGAAGCTGCTCCAGTAACAAAACCAACCAAACCCTGTAGAAAAAAAAAAAAAGTAATGTAATGCACATTATAAATGCAGAAAATAAATAGACCTAAATAAAATATTCAATGATTAAAAAATTACAACATAGAAATAAAACTGTACATTTTAAATAAAATATTGAAATTCTCTCTTTGTACTTGATTCATTTTAAATACAAATAATCAAGCTAGTTATAGGCCATACTTTGAGCAAATGATAAAAGATATGCTGACTTTCTCAAATTAGTATAATTAAATGATTATTCACAATATTTCTGCATATAGCAATATGCTTATCTGGAAAATGTACTACATTACACTGCCATAAACAATTCTTTAAAACATTTATTTCATTTTGATGACAAATCCAGTAAGTAGTCATCAAAATTGAAAATGTATTTAGCTATATCTTATGATTTAATTAACATTCACAAATAATAAAATGGTGTATGTTTACTTCCTAATGTTAATAATCACTTTTATGGTTTATAATATAACTATCATGAGAATCTCTCTGTCTCTGTCTGTCTGTCTATCTCTCTCTCTCATATATATATATATATATATATATATATATATATATATATATATATATATATATATATATATATATATATATAGTTTATATATATAATATATTATATTATTTATATATATATATATATATATATATATAATATATATATACTATATATTTAATATTATATACCCTTGTAGTATATATATCATTTCTAAATAATTATTTCCGTTTAACAAAAATAATGGAGTTGGACGCTCGATAATTTTTGAAAACTTTATATCTTTGCAATGGCGTTGAATGTTATCATCTGGCAAGTTCAATACACTCAATTCGTTTTTTAGAGATTTAGTCCTGGTTGTAACAGGGTGAGCTCAAAATGGCTTTGACCAGGTGGACAGCAAAATTTATCTCACTTAATAGATGAAGTAACATTTTATAGAGTCATATCTCCATATTTGGTAATATCTTATACAAATTCATAGAGAGTGATTTGTTCGGGATACTTTAAAGGTAACATTCTTGGCCTTTTCCTGTTTATTTTTTTTGGGAAAATAATAATTCATCATGAAAATGAATCCGAAATTTTGTGTTAAAAATACGAAGAAATTTCACATTTTCGTGGGTGTATTAATAAAAGAAGGAATAGGGTAATTTACGAACCAGCGATATACAAATTTTGTGTGATGAATACATACTAAAAGTATGGTTTACTTAAATCTTACATTGAAGTTTGGGTAAATATTTATTAAAACAAAAATTTACAGGGTGTCCAAAATTCAATTTTTTCGGAAAAATCCTAAACGTTTGAACCTTAATATCTCTGATGGGTAAGTGCTAAACAATTCTGAATTCGTCAACATCATTATAACTAACTTATAACCTATAGATGTTTCCTTCACCTGCAATATTGACTTTGGTATATGCTTGTTTTAAGAAATACAGCCATTCAAAAATGCCAAAAAAAAAAAATTTTAACGTTGTGTTATGATAGCATACGTAGGCCTATTCTTAAATATAAATGTAACCTATATTGTTAAGTGTGTAATTATATTAATTGCTATTATTAGAAATATTAAAAAAATTTTGTCATAATTTCTTTTTTTTTTTTTTTCAATTTTGTATTTTAGGGCAAATTAAAACATGAAAATAAATTATATCATAATTTTGGGAAATTAAATTTCACGTTTGGAAAATGTCAATGTAAAATAAAATATTAGACTTGTGTTTTTTCTATCCAAATTAAATACTATATCATTATTAAAATCTACTTAACATTAAATTATAATTAAAGATTAGTTTGGACAAACACAGACGTAATAATGTTTAATGTAAAGCGCGACATTAATTTAGTCATGCAAGCTAAGATTTTGAAGTGTTCTTGTGTCGCTCTTACCATGTTGATTGTAAATGAAAAAACATATTTACGGGCCTCTTTATCCTTAAAAAAAAAAATGTTTGTGTGTGCTACGTTTTATGTTATATATATAAGTATATATATATATATTATATTATATATATATATATATATATATATATATATATATAATATAATACCTATATATATTATCCGTATAAATATACTATTATCTATACCTATGTAGTCTAATATTATATTAATATATCAGATTATAATTCAATAATTTTTAATATCTAATATATTATATATATACGGTATATATCATATAGTATTATATAATAATCTATATATATTATTATATATATATCTAATTCATTATTAAATATACTATAATATATATATTATAATTTTTCACTATATATTATATATAGTATAGGATTAATATTTATATATAATATTATATGATCACGTATTATATAATATATATATACTTTAGATACATCGTAGTTGAGAAAGACAGGTTAGCAACGCTTTGAAAATGTCGCGTTTTTTTTATTATATGAATGCATGAAAAATCGATAATTTTAGTTACATCTTTGACTTAATAGTTTTTTCTGCACATTTGGAGCTTTACTAATCGTTATAGAATAATGCACAGTAATAAAAATAATCGAAATAAACCAAATATTTTTAATTTTTTTTTCTAATAATTCTCGATGTTTTCAAAAGATTAGAAATTCGGGAATATATACCGTCTTTGGGAGCACTGAAAACGGTCATGTTTTCTTTAACCCATTTAGATATTACGAGTGTTTATCAAAGTAATTGTTCAATTTTAAATTTCAATTTTCAAGGTAGGATCTTAATAATGTTATAGTATTAATGTGGATAGAAAAACACAAGTCTAATGAATGTTATATTACATTTTCCAAAGCGTGTATTTTTTCCAAAATTATGAATTGTTTATTTTCATTTGTCTTTCTTTATAGCCTTTTCCATAAAAAAAACGAATTATATGACAATAAATTCTTAATATTTCTGAATAATAGCCATATGTATATTTTACAGCATTCTTTAACAATATAGGCTCTTATACCTTACCGAGTAGGCCTACGTACTGCTATCACACAAACTTAAATATTTTTTTTTTTTTGGCATTTTTTGAATGGCTGTATTTCTTATAAAACAAGCAAATACCAAGTCAATATTGCAGGTGAAGGAACATTAACTGGTAGATAGTATGAGATGTGAGTGAAAATCAGGATCTTTTACGCCTTACCCCATGAGCGCATGATATTAACGTTTTCTATAAGTTACCGATTTTCGCGGAAAAACTTGATTTTTGGACACCCTGTAATGTAAAAATATTATTTTAAAATCAAATTTACCAAACCTTCGAAAATACGGTTTAAGTTAACATACTTTACGTATGTCATCATCACACAAATTGTTTATATCGTTCTAATTTTATTTCCTTCCTTTTATATCCTAATAAATTCCATGAAAATGGAAATTTCTTCGATGTTTAACACAATTTTTTCGGATTCATTTGCATGGTGAAATATTATTCTCCCAAAAAAAAAAAAAAAGCCCAAATGTACTCTAAAGTATCCCTAACAAATCAACGCGGCTATTGAATTTCTGGTTAAGAATTGAATACAATTATATGTGAGATATCCTGTACTTAAAACTGGTCTACTCGTCTAATAAGTGATAATTATATAGCTCCAGATTCTGTCAAAATTCGTTTGGCTTAACTGTTACAACCAGACTTAAATCTACAAAAGGAATTGATAGGTTTTAGAACTGCCAGGGATAACATTAACGCCACTGCAAAATATAAAAGTTTTGCCAAAAGATTAGTCGAGGGTGCGAATGCTTGAACTAACATTCCTATTATATCTATATTTATTTATATAATAGTATATATTTTAAGATAGTAAGATAGTATATAATTATAATATCAACTAGTATATCATATATATATATATTAGTATTTACTACTGATATATATAATATCTATCTATCTATTATTATAATGTTTTGGTTAGTATTCATTAAATAATAATAAGGTTATCTATATTATATAGTTATAAATATATATACTAGTAGATATTTACTTCAAACAATTGTACTATATATATATATTACCATACATATATATATAATCTGAGAGTATCTATATACAATAATATTGATATATTTAGGTAGGTGATAAATTAGCTATATAGGTATATAGTTACCATTATATCATAGTAGATACAAAAGTAGCCTGTACTGATTGTTGTATTAATACAGAAATTATAGTTATCTCCTTCAAAGTATGACCTCTTGGAAGGTTACTACAGTGCGCTCTAAGCGTTTTGCTTCCAACTATTCAGTAGCAGACTTGGCAGAGTCATTTTCTCTGTGCGTCTTATGTCTCACTGTGTTAACACAGTATCCATTGTTTATGTTCTTTCCATCATCCTATGAATTAATGATCCCGACCCTTCAACTTTCCATTTTCTCACTTACCGGCGATAGAGGTAGAAACCGCACAGCAGCAAGATCTGGTCGTATGGACGAATGTGGAGTACGTGAAGTGAATCGATTTTTTCTCACACAGAAAATCTCTGTATATATTTGAGAGTGGGCAGTGTGAGAAGGTGCGCGTTTATTAGTGGTGCAGCACCAATCGATAGTACTTCCCTGCAATGTATTCTGTTCTGAATCTCGCTTAATCTCGTCTATACCAAAGTCATCCAAGATCCATCTTTGTAAAAGATGTTAGATTGAATTATCTGATCCTAGTCGACATTCCTTGTGTCACAATACCACAGCCTGTCGAAAAAAAGCAATAATCAGCACGAATTTCACCTTGGACTCCTGCTCATACATTCGCATATTCTCAGTATCGAGGAGAAGTTTGGTTGTGTGCCAATTCCACACTTTGTTGCTGTGTTGTCTCAGAGATCGTACTCAAACCGATGCATCACACCTTTGATAACTTTTCCAAAAAATTGGTCCGCATTTCGAGTCTTTTCAAGTAAATCTTGAACAAATTTTGACCCTGTTCCCTTTCTGTTCCACAGACAAGTCTTTCAGGCACTAGTTTTGCCAATGTTTTGCGAGTGTGCAAAATGGATTCTTCAATAATTCTACTGAACTGCATTTGTTATAACAAACCGAGTTTCTCTTCTAACATCAACTTCTGACACTGAACCGGTGTCGTAATCTCTCTATATGCAAGTCTCTATACAATTCCGAACCACTTTTTTCATCCATATTGTTAGATGAGATTAGGTCTTCCAGCAATGAAGCGGCTTATTTCAACAATTCTCTCTGACCCTCTTTGAAAGCTTTTGGTGCGCACTCCTAACAAACCATAGCTTTAATCTGAGTAGAAGTGGCAGTCCCTTTATTCAAGCTTCATTTAAAGCCACCATGTCTCGTAAGTGGTCATTTCACTTGTTTACGATTCAGCTACAGGAATTGTGATCTAAACTGTGTATCGGTTTCAATATTTACCTTGCATCGTAAAATGCGTGTCGATGTGTAGAAAACACAGCGCCATACAGCAGAGAAGATAGTTAATAGTGCATGAAATACGCCAACCGAGGTTAGGATATATACACCACATAGATGCATCATAACAGTATGTAGTGCAAGACTGTACTGTTATAAACAAATCTCTTGGTTGGAGTAGTTGTCTCGACTAAGGATACATCAGACTACCACATATCTATATTACGGTACATCAAGGCAGAGCTACTAATTACTTCGGTATTTCATGGAATACTTCAGTACTTACTTTGGGCCAGAGGAGTTATTATTTTATAATATATATATATATATATTATAATATATTATATATTTAAGTATTATAATATATATAGTATATTTATATATATATTATATTTATATATATATTTAATATTTAATATATTTATTATATATATATTATATTATATTTGATAAATGCAATTTAATCATTTTTCCTCCTTTCAGTAAATTATATATAACATAGATGTAAAACTAACTGGTCTATAATTTCCAAAGGAGAACGGTTCGTTTTTGTTTATAATTTATAAAAAATTTAAAATGATAAGATTAAACTATAATAATAAGAATTATTAAATATTTATTAACATATAAGAATATACATACAACAAAGGATAAGATGAAAATAAGTATAATAAAGGAAAATAACAGAATTCGATGAAATGTCATATGAACCAGAGAATAAATAGACAACACTCAAAATTCAACCTGAGACAAGAAGAAAGGGGAACATCTTTAACTCTACTATAAGAGGTGACTATAACTTGACTTCAGCTAATTAAAACATTTTATATATACAAAATTAAATGTTTATATTATTCTAAATTCAAACAAAATGAAAAAAGAAAGATGAAACGGAAAGGAACAGAGGGCCCCAAATTATAGCCAATGTTCAAATGATAATATAGAAACTAATGGATATTAAAAGAAATAGAAGAGAACAAATGAAGAAAACAAACCGTTTTTAATAATACATAAATTTAGTGGAAAAAAAGGAAAGATAGACTTTTTAGGATAATACTTATTTTAAGTTAAAAGTACTGTTAGAGAGAAAGCTGTCTAACAGTAAAAGAAACTAAAAAGACACAAATTAAATAGGAGTTTAGTTCAGCAGGTGAACCACTAGAAGTTATTATGTCTTTAAAGGAAGAAGAAACATATGGACAGAAATGGAGTAAGAATATCATTATTAAGTACTAGCAGCAGCAGAAGTAGAAAAAGAATCAAGAAGTTTCTTAAAGTAAACATTATCTGCATCAGTCCCCAAAACTTTAGAGGGATAGGAGAATCATTCTCAGAGTAATATATGTAGCAAGGTATGATAAAGTAAAAAGAGAGAGATTGTGAAAATCTGGATGATATTAAAATAAGTGAAAAGAGTACAATTCAAATTCTCTCTATTGGATGTTAGCTAATTCTAATAATGAAAAGACATGGATAAAAGAAATGACTAATTATAGAATAAGAATTGAATAGGAATTAAAAACAAATATTTTCTAACAACTTAAAGAAATCAATTGTAAATATGTATGGAAGTCTATAGTATGTGAAATCATGAGAAAAAGAGGCATAAAAATGAAAAATTTGGTATATTATAAATATATAAATTCTGTACAATCATATCAAATACAATAATTATCTATAAAATCATAAGGCAAGAAATGATAGCCTACAGATTGCAATTTATTTCAATAAAATGTTGATATTTTGTAACGTATACTATCATTAAAACAGATAAGAATTGTTTTACGGATTAGAAGAATTATATATATTATTATGTTGTATTAGGAATATTTTTTTTATGTACGAAAAATGAGGACACGGTAATAATGAAAAATTTGTACAATGCTGTAAATGTAATCTTTATGATTCAAATTAAATTTAAAGCTATAATTTATTCCAAGTTTCAAACATAAATGAAAATTCTATAATCTCCTGGAAAAATGTAACTCCATTATTTAATACAGAAAGAAGATAGAAGAAATAAGTATTCAAGAAGAATCTCTGGAAGTAAAGAAATAAATAATATTTTGAATTTTTAATAATAATGAGAGAATATATTATAAATGTTATATATATAATTTATGTACACCCAAGAAGACATCTTATAGGCTATTATAGATACTAGGAAGTATTTATACGACGACATTGTGTAAATTTAGGAGATTGGGATAGTTTAAACCAAAATTTGATTGTTTGGAGTTATAGCTGATGATACGGAATTACAATATTATATAAATTGACACATTACATAAAAATTTGTGTGTATAAATGTGATTGTTTTTTATTTTGGTAATAACAGAATAATAAATATTAAAAGATAATTATATTATTAAAATTGCCTTATAATAACAAGGAAAGAGATTTTGATTTTTAAAAATCAATGTAAATAGAGTAGGTTGATATACCCTTTCATTTATTACTAATAGGGCTAATCAGCATCATTGAAAAAGAGATGACAAATCATATAATATATTATTAATATTTGAAGATATCGGAACAGTTGACATATATTCCTGTGGATACTTTGTAAACATCTACAAGCATTAAGTACAGCACTTTTGAATATCTAAGTAACGAGAGGACCACATTCCTGCTATATCTGATAGATTGAACTATAGAAACAAAAGGAAAACATGTTGGATTAACCAATTTAAAGAAAATTGGATATGGCATTAAGAAACTAAAATTACCGATTAATAATATTGGGAAACAATTAGTAAAATAAGTTCTATAATTCACCAGAGACAGAGAAGACAAACAAAAATACATACGCACAACTTACATTATATAGTATCATATCCAATTATATAAATTATTGCCAAAATCAATTTTTAAATATTAATGTAAAGAGGATTTTCACGGTATTATATCCATGTAGATAGTCTAGGAGCATTAGATGCTGATTTATGAGAGAATATCCATGTGACACATTTATGGTGATCTATATATAGAAATAGATTAAAAGTTGTACTACTAACATTAAAAAACATAAAATATATTTTATACACAGTGTTCGTAATTTAATGAAATAAAATTCAAGACCTTAGCATATTAAGAAAAATTTAATACGTCTAAGAATTTTAGTAATAATATGAGATCATTTGGCAACATTAGATATTTACTCAAGCAGTAATGGTTAAAATAAACCAGTAAAGAAAATCATTTAGAAAGATATTTAAGATCTATTAATATGACATTCAGATTATTGGAAGTCCTTCATGGTCATTATAGTCATGACATGCAGGAAGAGAATTTCATTAAATGAAGTATGGATTTAACTTTTACCTACATTGAATATTCAGATTATGACGTACAGCGGGCAGGAAAGCCATGGTGAGTAATGGTTATTATAGTGAAAAGGTAAGTTAGGGTTACTTAAGGAATTCATTTATATATAAAACAAAAGAACATGATATAGAAAAAATACTATGGCATGGGAAATTTGACCAAAGAATTCTGAACGACTAAAAAATTATTTGGGATATTCACCTAATTGAATTTTTATTATTGGGAAGAACATAGGATTATCCAAACAATAGGTATATTCTCGATAATGTATAACTATTATATACGCACTTATCCGAATCGAGAGAAGTAAGCTAATCATCTGACATGAAGCTATTGCATCCTAACCATGGTTACACGTTTTAATCTTATATTTTTGTTAAACAGATTTTACTTTCATTTAGATATAGTTTCCAGCATTACCTGCTAGTTATTATACACTTTATTTCATCTAATTTTGAAACAGCTTGAAAGCCTCTCCTCAACGACTCAACAAATAAATATTCTGTGCATTTTGAGTCTAAGTCAAATAAGAGACTACACACTTATTAATCTGTGTTCAAGGTTATGAACCAATATTTAATATCCCTCCTATTTACGTAGAATATATTACAAAGAACAATATTGATAAAGAAATGGAGAGGCCCAGCTTAAAATAATGTGTGTTAGAACGGAAAAACCCATCAATAGTACAGTGAGGTACTACTTTAAAGATCT